>CAJNDS010002834.1:0-50000 GCA_905221605.1 Symbiodinium natans
CTAAACCCTAACCCCCCACCACTAAACCCTAACCCCTAACCCCTAAACCCTAAACCCTAAACCCTAAACCCTAAACCCTAAACCCTAAACCCTAAACCCTAAACCCTAAACCCTAAACCCTAAACCCTAAACCCTAAACCCTACCCCAAACCTAAACCCCTAGAGGCCCTAAGAGGTTTGGGCTCTGGGGCCCCCAAGCTTCCACAACCCGACAGCTCAGATGCAATCCCTAAACCTTATAGGGTTTAGGGTTTAGGGTTTAGGGTTTAGGGTTTCGGGTTTCGGGTTTCGGGTTTCGGGTTTAGGGTTTCGGGTTTCGGGTTTCGGGTTTCGGATCCCCTTGAGTCTACTTTTTGAGCTGGCACCCTGAATCCCCTGAACCCCTGAACCATAAAATCTGGCTCCTGGTTCTTAGCAGGGAATGAGGGAATGCGGTACCCGATATAATCCCTGAAAGGGTGGAATTAGGGTCCTCATTCCCTCATTCCCTACTAAGAACCAGGGGGTTCCCCTAAACCCGAAACCCGAGTTTAGGGCTTAATTACAGGGCTTAGGCTGTATGCCTGGGTTTAGGAGGGTAAAATACGCAAGTGATTTTTTTGGGTTCTTAAGGGAGGGGGGTTCATAGGGGGTAGGTACCTAGGGAACCTTAGGGAAGCTTAGGGAGCCTTAGGGAGTAGTAGGGAGTCCTTGGGCTTAAGCCCTAAGCCCTCAACCCTAAGCCCTAAACCCTAAAGCCTAAACCCTAAAGCCTAAACCCTAAACCCTAAACCCTAAACCCGAAACCCTAAACCCTAAACCCTAAACCCGCCCTTAAGAGTCCTGTAGTGACTACGCAACGCACGCCGCACCTGGGAGCCAGGACAGCTCCAGCTCCAGCTCGAGGCCATCGGGTGGGGGCTTAGGGTTTAGGGTTTAGGGTTATTTAGGGTTTAGGGTTTAGGGTTATTGGGGTTTATTTAGGGTTTAGGCTTTAGGGTTGTTAGGGTTTATTTAGGGTTTATTTAGGGTTTATTTAGGGTTTGGGGTTTGGGGTTTGGGGTTCGGGGTTTAGGGTTCGGGGTTTAGGGTTTGGGGTTTAGAGTTTAGGGTTTAGGGTTTCGGGTTTAAGGATGTGGGGTTTAAGGTTTGGGGTTTAGGGTTTGGGGTTTAGGGTTTGGGGTTTAGGGTTTGGGGGGTTTGGGGTTTGGGGTTTAGGGTTTGGGGGGTTTGGGGGGGTTTGGGGTTTGGGGTTTGGGGGGGGTTGGGGGGGGGGGGGGGGGTTTGGGGTTTAGGGTTGGGGTTTAGGTTTTGGGGTTTGGGGTTGCGGTTGGGTTCGAGGTTTGGGTTTGGGGTTTAGGGTTTGGGGTTTAGGGTTTTGGGGCTTGGGGTTTGGGGTTCGGGGTTTAGGGTTTAAGTTTGTTGTTAGGCTCAGGGTGCTGGCTTCAGGGCTTGGGTGTAGGGTCCGTGGCGTGTCTGTGGTCAACAGGTCTCAGGGTTCAGGAGCCCTGGAGGAACTTACTGTACTTAGCAAGTATATCACTGTACTTATAACCCAATCATAAGTCCCCCCTTAGGGTAGCCCTAATATAGTAGTCCCCAAGAATTAGGAAGAATTAGGGCCTTAGGAAGTGAGGGTTTTAGGAACTTAGGGTAGCCCTACATATAACCCAATTGTAAGTCCCCTAAGAATTCAAGAATTAGGGCTTTAGGAAGTTAGGAAGTGAGGGTTTTAGGAACTTAGGGTAACCCTACATATAACCCAATTGTAAGTCCCCTAAGAATTCAAGAATTAGGGCTTTAGGAAGTTAGGAAGTGAGGGATTTAGGAACTTAGGGTAACCCTACATATAACCCAATTGTAAGTCCCCTAAGAATTCAAGAATTAGGGCTTTAGGAAGTTAGGAAGTGAGGGTTTTAGGAACTTAGGGTAACCCTACATATAACCCAATTGTAAGTCCCCTAAGAATTCAAGAATTAGGGCTTTAGGAAGTTAGGAAGTGAGGGTTTTAGGAACTTAGGGTAACCCTACATATAACCCAATTGTAAGTCCCCTAAGAATTCAAGAATTAGGGCTTTAGGAAGTGAGGGTTTTAGGAACTTAGGGTAACCCTACATACAACCCAATTGTAAGTCCCCTAAGAATTCAAGAATTAGGGCTTTAGGAAGTGAGGGTTTTAGGAACTTAGGGTTTGAGGAACTCAGGGTTTGGAAGGCTAGGGCTTCCGTGTTTCGGTTCGGGTGCAGGTTCGGATGTAGGAGTTGAGGGTTTAGGGTTTAGGGTTTAGTGTAGGAATTTTTGAGGAGAGCCGGAAGCTTGCAAGTCCAGCTGACTCGGTTTGGGCGCTCAAGCAGTTGCCTTCGCCCGCCATGGGTGTCACGAGTGGGCCCAGCAGGGGCTTTGAGCAAGTGCCAGCTTGGAAGTGGCGCGACTGGTGATGTCACGCTTCACGCGGAGAGGAGGACAGGACGATGCTTTGCGTTGAAGACGATCTCTGCAAGGGCTTCCTGATGCACATGGACCGACTCCCATCGCCGAATGCGTCAGGGCTGCTTTGTTTGAACCGGTTTCTGTGGGGCTTGGGGCTGTAAGGGTGGATGTAAACCCTCAATCAGTAGTCCCTGAAACGGCCAATGCGATCAAACAAACAAAGCCCTCATGAACTCCCACTTTTGTAAAGTCCTGACACCAAACCCCAAACCCCAACTCACTAGACCTTCCAACCAACAAAAACCCTGAACCCGAACTAAACCCTAAATCCCAAAAGCCCTAACCCCTGAACCCCCAAAAGCCCCACGACCCCACAGCCCTAAACCCTAAACCCTAACTTTAAACCCTAAACCCTAAACCCTAAACCCTAAACCCTAAACTTAAACCCCCAACCCTAAAGCCTAAAGCCTAAAGCCTAAAGCCTAAAGCCTAAAGCCTAAAGCCTAAAGCCTAAAGCCTAAAGCCTAAAGCCTAAAGCCTAAAGCCTAAAGCCTAAAGCCTAAAGCCTAAAGCCTAAGCCCTGAACCCTGAGCCCTGAACCCTGAGCCCTTAGCCCTGAACCCTGAACCCTGAGCCCTGAGCCCTGAACCCTGAACCCTGAACCCTAAACCCTAAACCCTAAACCCTAAACCCTAAACCCTAAACCCTAAACCCTAAACCTCAAGCTCTTCTTTGTTGCAGGTGCCGGGCTGCTTCGGCGAACTTGGGGACCCTGGCACTGTGGACGACTGGGATCCGCGACGCGCGCCTAGAGGAGTCCCTACATCTCCACCCTTAGGGGGGTCTAGGGTTTAGGGTTTAGTGCTAGGGTTTAGGGTTTAGGGTTTAGGGTTTAGGGTTTAGGGTTTAGGGTTTAGGGTTTAGGGTTTAGGGTTTAGGGTTTAGGCTACATCTCCACCCTTAAAGGGGGTGTAGGGCTTAGGGCTCAGGGGAGTCGACATCTCTACCCTTCGGGGGTGTCGGTTTCAAAGGTTTACTTGCATCGGGGAAATTCTGCCTTTACGTGTGGTTGTGTAGGTTCCGTAAGGGTTTGGGGCTAGGGTTTAGGGTTTAGGGTTTAGGGCTTAGGGCTTTGGGTTCACCTGCCTTTTTGGGGAATTTTATGTGTTGACATGTGGTTATGTAGGTTCTCTTATGGCTTAGGGTTGACAGTCTTGACTTTTCATAAGCCTCCAGGCCGCAGCCCTAGGGTTTAGGGTTCAGGGTTTAGGGTTTAAGGTTTAAGGTTTAGGGCCCTACACCCTGAACCCTAAACCCTAAACTCTGGGGTTTCAGCTCTTAGGCCCAGTGGTTGTGTTTTGCTGATTTTGAATATCAATTGAGCTATGTGAAATTTCATGCTTGCTGTGGTTAGAACTTCGGCCCTGTCACGCTGAGCCCACTTGGCCCACAAGCTTATCCCCTAAGCCCTAAACCCCTAAAACCCTAACCCCTAAACCCTAAACCCTAGCCCTAAACCCTAAACCCTACACCCTAAACTCTAGCCCTAAACCCCAAACCTTGAACCTGAAAGCGAGAGGATCAGGCGGATCCCCGCACCAAGAGCGAGCTGCTGCGGCTCTGCCCGCAGAGGCACGACACTGAGAGGAGATTAGGGTTTGGGGTTTAGGGTTTAGGGTTTAGGATCTAGGGTTTAGGGTTTCGGGTTTGGGGTTTAGGGTTCAGGGTTTAGGATCTAGGGTTAAGGAAGCCCTACAAGTAGGGAGGACATCCCAAATCACAAATCCCAAGCCCTAAACCCTAAACCCTAAACCCTAAACCCTAAACCCTAAACCCTAAACCCTAAACCCTAAACCCTAAACCCCCAGCAAGAATAAACAAAATCCAAACTCTGAGCCGGCTCGTCTGGAGGCCTTCTGGGGAGGAGGAGCCCGTCCTCGTCCGCTTGGTTCGGCTACAAGGTCCGGGAGTTTGCAAAAATAGGGTTCATAAGAATAGGGTTAAGGGATTAGGGTTCCCTTGAACTAAGGACCCCGAGAAGGTACCCCGTACTTCGGAAAAGGTGACTTTTGCTTCTTCTGGCTGGGTTTCGGCTCTAGGCTTTGAGGATCTTTGGAGAAATTCATGTTTTTGTTTTTGCTGCTAGTCTGTCATGCACCCACGGGCATCTGACAACGAAAGCTGCGACTGCGTCTTAGCAGAAGCGAGAGATAAACACAAAGTGAATTCAACCAGTCGCAGGGGAAAGCTCAAAACCGGGAAGGGTGCTCCAATCAGGGGTAAATGATGCACTTGGACGGCGGCAGCTGCGAGCAGCCCGATGTTCCCTACTTATTGAGAGTTGAAGTAAAAGGGACCATACAACGTTTGGATGCTTAAACAACCGACGGCCTCCAAGGCCGCTCACTGTGCCGACCGAAAAGCAACGAAGGTGAGTTGTTCGGACGTATCTACTAATCTCAACACCCTGTAGGGTTTTGTTACTGTAGGCACGAAATTTGGAACACATCTTGCTCAAACTCATACCAGGTTGGACGAAGCCTGGCACAATCCCAAATTCTGCGATGAAATCGAAGACAAGTTCCTGCCATGAAGCTCTGCTACCGTCATCAAAATTTGGGACGTGCCACCGCTCGTCTGAAAAGAAAATGGCTAAGCATTCACGAGCGCGCAAATGCTGTGGAGTTCTACCCCAACTGACCTCCTGAAATTTGTTTACGGCAGCAAGCCACGAACAGGGGCGGTGGGATGCAATCCAGTAAGTAGGAGAAATTCATGTTTTTGGGTTTAGGGTTTTCAGGGTTCAGAGGGTTTATAGGGCTGATGGGTTTAGTGTTCATAGGCCTGATCGGGTTTGTAGAGTTCAGGGCTTAGGATGCAGCCCAGTGCTAATGCAGGCGCAGGCAGAGCTTCCAGGCCCGGCACCAATGTAGATTCTCAACCCTAAACCCTAAACCCTAAACCCTAAACCCTAAACCCTAAACCCTAAACCCTAAACCCTAAACCCTAAACCCTAAACCCTAAACCCTAAACCCTAAACCCTAAACCCTAAACCTTTCAGAGGGCTCGCGCGCGTCGAGCGCCTTAGGGCGGCGGGCCTCGGCAATGCTGTCGACACAACATAATGATGCTGAAAATAAAATTAAAATACATTATGATGGTTGGAGTTCAAGATATGATGAATGGGTTAAACGGTATATTATTTATTTATCTATTTATTTATTTTTTTATTTTATTTTATTTATTTTTATTTATACACGAAATATCGCATAATAATATTTATATTTGTATTTATATATATATATATATATATTTATTTAGTGATGATTTAAGAATTCAACAACATTTAACATTATCTAAACAAGGTGACCTCACATCCTGTCTCGGCAGCCCGAAACCCTAAAAGGCCTGAATCCGAAAACCCCAATTAGGGTTTAGGGTTTAGGGTTTAGGGTTTAGGGTTCAGGGTTTAGGGTTTAGGGTTTAGGGTTTAGGGTTTAGGGTTTAGGGAAAACCCCAGAGCCCTAAAACCAGGAGCCTCAGCAGCCAAAATGGCCCAGCAAGCCGAATACCCTTTTATCAGGACATGTCTCTTTACATGCAAAGAGAAACGCTGTCACGTCTCCTGAAACACCTGCATGTATGTGTATAGAACGTGTACATGTATGTATCTGTATATCGGTCTAAATGTACACGTGTAGGTATATGCATGCACTTCATGTGTATGTGTGTCCATATCTATGCATCCAGTTTCTCCGGGTATGTATACATGTGCGGCTAAGCCCTTCAAAAAACCTTAAAGCCTAAAGCCTAAACCCTAAACCCTAAACCCTAAACCCTAAACCCTAACCGGGGTCTCAGGGCTCTCTGGGAGGTGCCGGCGCGCCATGGCTGTCCTTCGCCATGCAGGGCGCCTGGCTGGTTCGGAGCCCAGCTGCCGCGGGTTTAGGGTTTAGGGTTTAGGGTTTAGGGTTTAGGGTTTAGGGTTTAGGGTTTAGGGTTTAGGGTTTAGGGTTTAGGGTTTAGGGTTTAGGGTTTAGGGTTTAGGGTTTAATTGGGGAACACGGCTTTATACCCTGCGCTAAGAGAACTGCATGTAGGCCCAAAGGCCAGCACGTTAATTTCCCTAAGCTGCAAAGCAGAAACCCAACCCTAAACCCTGAAGAGCCCTAAACCCACATGCCTAATCCTGAACCCTAAACAACAGCCCTGAGCCGTAAACATCCCTCAGCACAGACCCCGATACACTTAAGGCGCAAGCGTGTGTGTGGTTGCTCTCAGCCCGCACACTTGAGGCCCAAAACTGTCGTGCTCCAAGCCCAATAGGGCTTTGGGGGTTTAGGAGTTGAGGGTTTTGTTGCAGTCTAGGGGTTTAGTTTATGTGCTTTTGTATATATCCGACCACCCCCCCTCCCCCACCCGCCCCCCCCCCCCCCCCCCCCCCCAAAAAAAAAAAAAAAAAAAAGAAAAAAGAGGTCATCAAGCTTAGACCCGACCTATAACCTGAAACCCTAGAAGATTGTAATTTCTGTATTCAGGTAGGTCGGGCAAATCCTGCAAAACAGCAAATTAGGCTATAACTCCCTGAAGGAATTAGCATACTTACCCCCCTCCCCCTCGCCCCGCCCCCAGTAAAAAAACACAAGGCAGCTGTATCCCCCCAGACAAGCCCCCAAACCCTAAGCCCGTTTGCGGAGGCGGCCCTACACCCCCTAAACCCTAAAGCGTCAAAACTTTAAACCCCTAAACCCTAACCCCTTAAACCGGAAGCCCTTAAACAAACCCAAAACCCTATACCTTAGGCCTAAACCCTAACCCTCACCCTAAACCCTAAACCTTGAACCCTAAACCCTACACCCTAAACCCTCCTTCAGCCAGCCGCCCTCCCAAAATTTTCGAGGATGGCAGCTTCCGCACCCTGGAGCCGTCGCTGCGGGAGCCTGGGCGAGGGGGCGGTGGAGGTTCAGGGTTTAGGGTTTAGGGTTTAGGGTTTAGGGTTTAGGGTTTAGGGTTTAGGGTTTAGGGTTTAGTGGGTAAGGGTGTCCTCAACCCTAAACCCGAAACCCCGAACCCTGAACCCCAAGCCCTAAACCCCAAACTCTAACCCTCAACCCAGGTCTATTGTGCCGTGCGTTTATATTCTAGTGACGGGACGCCAACGCGGGCGGGCTGGGACGCGTGTTGGTTTGAGAACAACCTGGGATGTTTCACGGGTGGCTCAGCCCAAGCCTTCACAGCTGCCAACATCAAATCACCCTAAACCCTAAACCTTAAACCCTAAACCCTAAACCCTAAACCCTAAACCCTAAACCGCAGAATCAGGGCATCTGCTGCAGGCCAGTGATGTGCCTGCGCCGAGAGCGGCAGAGGCTCCGCCACCATCACTTGCAGCTGATAGACCAACCATTCCCACAGGTGCGGCCATAGTGGCTGTCCCCTCTGGGAACACCATACACACTCCCGTTCTCCGGGTAGGCGGCACATATGAATTGGGATGCTCTTATCCTGATGTGCCCGCAGCAGTGATGGTGGCTGGAGGCTGGCCCCTCATGCTTGCTACGATTTTCGCGCGGGTTTAGCCCATTAGGGACTCAGCAGGTGGAAGGGAGTCAGGTCTACAGCGCCATGCGTTTATAGGGAGTTTAGGGCTTAGGTTTCGCAAGAAGATGAGATTGTCATGTAATAAGTGTGTAGGCTTCCGGAATCTGTGGTTCAATATGATGAAGACTGAGTCGCCTCACCCCTAAAGTCCTTGAAGCGTCCGTTTAGATTGGGAGTTCGTGGCAGACAGAGTTTCGAAAAGTTTTGACCCTAACCCCAAATGCGAAAGCCCAGACCCTGTCCTAGAAATTGAACTTGCGCCCTGTAAACCCTAAACCCTAAACCTTGTCCCCCAAACCCCGAATTCCTAAGCACTAAGTCCTACCCAAACCCTAAACCCTAAACCCGAAACCATAAGCCCTAAACCCTGAACCTAGCTGTGTTGGTGAGGACGGCTGCGTGGCACTGCGCGGCGTAGGAGACGAAGTGCTTTGCTCCCGGTCTCCTGGCCACTACTAACGGTAACATAGGGGCGCGGTTTGGGGTTAAGGGTTAAGGTTTTAGGGTTTTGGGGTTCAGGGTTTAGGGTTTCGAAGGGGCTTTAGGTTTTAGGGATTTAAAGTTTAGAATAGGCATTTTGGCCAGTAATGTGCCTAGGCAGTACGTCTTATATAAGGGGATGATATTTAGGTAGTTGTATAGGCTCCCGTATTCGAGTACAGGGGGTAGGGGTTGAAACCCTGAACCCTTAACCCGAAACCCTAAACCCTAAACCTTAAACCTTATTTGGACTGTAAAGGGCCAGGGGTATAGGCTTGGAGCACCAGGCCTTAGACCCAAAGCCCGAAAGCCTACGTAGTTATCAGTAGCTCCTGAAATAATCCCTAGACCACTTAGCTCCTAAACCCCAAACTGAAGACCCTAAACCCTAAACCCTAAACCCTAAACCCTAAACCCTAAACCCTAAATCCTAAACCCTAAACCCTAAACCCTAAACCCTAAACCCTAAACCCTAAACCCTAAACCCTAAACCCTAAACCCTAAACCCTAAACCCTAACTGAAGACCCTAAACCGAGGTGGAGCTTAGAGTATCAGGATTTCGGGTCTCCAACTTGAAGCCCCAGCTTTTTACTGAGGGTTTAGGGTTTCGCGTTTAGGTTTTCGGGTTTCGGGTAACGTTTTGGGGTTTGGGCTTAGGGTAACGGTTTAGGGTTTTGGCAAACCCTGCACGCCCTGAACCCTCACAAGCCCCGACCTCAGCCCTGAACCCTAAACCCTAAACCCTAAGCCCTAAGCCCTAAGGGGCTTGTAAGTGCAGTTGTAGTTGGGGTTATATCCCTAAATCCTTCACCCTAAACTCTAAGCCTTAAACCCTGATACAGTTATAATTGGGGGAATTGGGATTCTAGCCCTAAACCCTAAACCCCAAACCCTAGCCCTAAACCCTAAACTCTAAACCCTAAACCCTAAACCCTAAACCTCCAAGTACCCCCTTGTCCCTCCCCCCCAACCCCCGCCACAAGGTTTGGGCAGCGCTGGCAGCGCGCCAGCGGCGTGGCCGCCGATCCCGATCACGGAGGCCTTTGGAGGGGATTTTTTGGGTTTAGGGTTTGGGGTTTAGGGTTTAGGTTTAGGGTTTAGGGTTTAGGGTTTAGGGTTTAGGGAGATGTTGGGAGATGTTGGGAGATGTTGGGGGATGTTGGGGGATATTGGGGGACATTAGGGGATATTGGGGGGGGATTCAGGGTTTCAGGGTTTTTGTGCTTCTTGGTGTTTTTAGTTATAATTATTTGGGTTTTAGACCTTTGGTGGCCGTTGGAGGGGGAAGTGGGGGGGTGGGGCTCAGGATTTAAGGTTTTAGGGCTTTAGGGGTTTAGTGCTTTAGAGCTTTAGGGTTTTAATGGTTTCAGGGTTTTGGGGTTTCAGGGATTGTGTTAGGGTTTTTGGAAGTTCCATTTGGAAGGTTTTGGGGTTTAAGGGTCTTTAGGGCATTGGGGTTTAGGGTTTAGGGTTTAGAGTTTAGGGTTTAGGGTTTAGGGTTTAGGGTTTAGGGTTCAGGGCTTGAGGCCTTTGCAGGCCCCGAAGGCCGAAGCAACGAACCCTAAGAGCCCCCCAAGAGCAGCCCAAAGAGCCCCAAGAATCCTTAAGAACTTTAAGGGCCTTAAGGTTAGGGTTTAGGGTTTAGGGTTTAGGGTTTAGGGTTTAGGGTTTAGGGTTTAGGGTTTAGGGTTTAGGGTTTAGGGTTTAGGGTTTAGGGTTTAGGGTTTAGGGTTTAGGGTTTAGGGCCCTCTTCTTCAGAACCCTATGAAGAGTATGAAACGCCTTAGGTAAGCCCGAGTAAGTTTGTGAACCCTCAGAATCCTGGGGCGCTTTGAACACTACGACTCTTAAAATCCCTCAGAACCACGGGACTCTTAAGACCCCTTGGGCCCCAGACATTTTTAAGTCCGCGAACCCTGTAAGAACCCCAAGAACCCAACAAGTCCCTAAACCCTCAACGCTAATCCCTAAACCTTAACCCTACGGCCCTCAGTGCCCACAGTTCGCTCAGTGACCCTAAACCCTAACCCGAAAACCCTAAACCGAGTGCTCTCAGTGCTTCTGCTACATGCCTTTGTGCAGGATTGGTCGACGCCCCCGTGCGCCTGAACCACGACCCTCAAGCCAGGGCCCCCATTCTGACGGGCGTTTGAAGGGTTGAGGGTTTAGAGCAAAGGGTGTCTAGGTGGTGGGGTTCTACACGGCCTTTAGGCTTTCCGAGTTTTTGAGGTTTTGGGTTTCGGGGCAGACCCGAAGACTTAGGGTTTAGGGTTTAGGGTTTAGGGTTTAGGGTTTAGGGTTTAGGGTTTAGGGTTTTCGGGTACATCTACCTTAGTGGTAAGCCCGCGCGCCTCGGTTACTGAGACCTCAGGCTGAGGCCGGACATAGCTAGGATCCTGCATGTGAAGTCGCTGGCAGCCCAAGCCCGTAACTCCTTGAACTCTTGAGCCTCTTGAGCATGCAGGAAGTGAGGAGCCTCGAGGTGAGCGTCTGAGCACTCGGCCAGCATCGCAACAGCAAGCCTCCTCACCCCAAGGGGTTTTGGAGACTGGGGCAGCGCGGCGAGTTCCCGTGGGCCATGACGTTGCAAGCCACAATCGCTGCTGAACTACTTGGAGGTTCATGGTACTTAGTAGCTAAGAACTGCTGCTTATAGCCCAGTTCTAGCCTCGGCATCTAGACTTAGGGGACTTACAACTGGGCTATAAGTACAGTTATAATTAGTTACTAAGTACCATGAACCTCCAGGCACCGGAGCGGAAGATGCAGGCGGAGCAGCTGGTCCTGTCACCCCAGTATTCGTGCGTCATGGTCCTGACTCCTAAAACCTACAAAGCCCCGAAACTCTAAACCCTAAACCCTGAACCCTAAACCCCGTAACCACTTGCCTTCACTGGGGCAGCTGTCCCGGCGAAAGCTGCCTCAAATGCGGGTTTAGGGGGTTTAGGGTTTAGGGTTTAGGGTTTACGGCTCAGGGGAGTTTAGGGGGTTTGGGGGGTTTGGGGGCTCAGTAGGTGTTTCAGGGATTCACTTGTCATGGATTTGGGGTTCAGGGCTTTGGGCTTCAACTTAGTAGCTGAGTGAGTACACTTTACACTTTCTTGGGATACTATAACCCCCTGTTGTTCTGAAGTGTACACTGCTTGGGGTGTATGAACTCAGGATTTAAGTTGAGTTTTCGGGCAGCGCATCCGTAAGTCGGATTGGCCGAAGCGCTTTCTGTTTTGCGACGGTGGGCTGATGGCTTGCAGCGTTAGCAGGCAGTCCCCGCTGACAGCCTTCTGCCACTTGAGAACAGTACAGCCGCCAGCAACCCTAAACCCTGTACTACCCCTGTACTACCCCTGTACTCCTACTGTACTCCTACTTTTGGCGGCCATGACTTCCGTACCTGCCGTGCCCTTGCGAGCTGCAGACGGTGGGACGCTGCAGGCCTGGCACTCGACTGTGTGTGTTTTGCTGCGCTTTTCCTTATGGGTGTATAGGTGGGTCCCGTTGAGAAGTTTTACGTTTAGGGGGTTGAAGCCATCGTGCTTAGATGTTCATGGGGTTGTACGTACGGCGTACACAGTTTCAGTGTTTTGCGGGGTTGCCTTTGAATTAGAACTTGCATGGTGGTCATCCACTGTGTGGGTTCATGGTCGGGTGGATGGCACTAGTTTCCTCTACATTGGGGGCTGAACCGCATGTTAAGGGCTCAGGTTAGGGTTTAAGGTTTAGGGCTGATAATAGGGTTTCAGGATTCGGGAGCCCGTTAGCCCACACACAAGGGTTTCCTTCAGCTACAGCGAGCTGAAGCCCTGTCTACTGGCTTTGGTATGGAAGCGACTCTCTACTTGTGGATTGCTGGGACCACGTCTTCCCTCAACCCTGAACCATCAACAGATGTAGGTTGGGATGTTCCCCCGTATACTAACAGTCCTTAAGAGGGATCCTAGTGGCCCCCTTGTTATAATCCCCTCGGACCCAGAGTAGGCACTTATTTCCTTTCTTTAAGGGTTCAGATTCCCTTACCATCTCCTTTGAAGCCAAAAAGGCACCCTTTCCATTCCTAGGCTACTCCTGGGTCCAGTCCTTAATAAGGGTTCTTAGTACCCCCTTCTTATAGTCCCTATTAGGACTTTTCGTACAAGACCCTAAACCCTAAACCCTAAACCCTAAACCCTACACCCTAAACCCTAAACCCTAAACCCTAAACCCTTAACCCTTAACCCTTAACCCTTAACCCTAAACCCTAAACCCTAAACCCTAAACCAGGGGAGCATCCCAACATGCAGGGCCCAAGCTATGGTGTTCAGGGGCAGCCGGGATGGCAACAATGAGCCCCGAACCCTGAATCCTAAACCCTACAGGCTTCTAGGTAGGCCCTTGGGACATGTCACATTTTCCCCTTATTGGGTTTAAGATTAGGGTTTAGGGTTTGGGGGTTTGGGGTTTAGGGTTAAAGGGTTTAGGGTTTAGGGTTTAGGCATTAGGGACCCTAGCCCGAAATCCTAAACCCTAAGCTCTAAACCCTAAACCCTAAACCCTATACCCTAAACCCTAAACCCTAAACCCTGGTTCCTTCAAACGTCCTCGCACGCCTGCAGATGCCTGCCTTGGGCTACGGCGTCGGCACGGCCTGGTACAAGTCGGATGGTGAGAAAGCCAAGGACTCTTCGGGTTGAGGGTTTAGGGTTTAGGGTTTCGGGTTGAGGGTTTAGGGTTTAGGGTTAGGACTCTTACGGTTCTTGGAGGGCATGGGGCTTGGGGATTCTTCGGGCGAGTGCGGGGTCTGGGGCTTCCCCCTAAGCCCTAGGCCCGACTCCCGAAACCCAAGAAAGCTTTAGGGTTTAGGGTGCGAGGCCTAGTGCTTAAGGTTCAGGGTTCCCTAAACCCTGCCCCTAAGCCCTCAACCCTCAACCCTCAACCCTATACCCTAAACCCGAAACCCGAAACCCGAATCCCGAAACCCTAAGCCCCAACTACGAGGCCACTGCTCGACAGGAGCTCATCTCCTCGGTACAGGCGGCCCTCGACGTCGGGTTCCGGCACATTGACGACGCGGAAATGTACCGGAGCCCTTTCCTCAAACGAGAGGTTTAGGGTTTAGGGTTTAGGGTTGAAAACCCTAAACCCTAAACCCTAAACCCTAATCCCTAATCCCTAATCCCTAAACCCTAAACCCTAAACCCTACCAACAAAAGCCCGAAAGCCTTCCACATGAGTCAGCGTCACAGAGCCCTAAACCCTAAACCCTAAACCCTAAACCCTAAACCCTAAACCCTAAACCCTAAACCCTAAACCCTATAAAGCATCTCTGGGCCTTGCACGTTATCACATGCTCCCAGTCCAGCACATGGGCTTCCAGACTGAAGACTTCCGGGGTTTGGGGTTTAGGGTTTAGGGTTTAGGGTTCAGGGTTGATGGTTGAGGGGTCGAGGGGTCGAGGGGTCGAGGGGTCGAGGGGTCGAGGGGTTGAGGGGTTGAGGGGTTGAGGGGTTGAGGGGTTGAGGGGCTGAGGGGTTGAGGGGTTGAGGGGTTGAGGGTTGAGGGGTTGAGGGGTTGAGGGGTTGAGGGGTTGAGGGGTTGAGGGGTTGAGGGGTTGAGGGGTTGAGGGGTTGAGGGGTTGAGGGGTTGAGGGTTGAGGGGTTCATCAAATTAAACCCTCATCCCTCAACCCACGTTGCCTGCTGATCTGTCTAGAGCCACAGAGCGTACCTCAAATTCAAAACCGCACCTTGTCTCCAGACCATACGTTGCGGTTACATGAGTGGTTGAGGGCTAGGGTTCTGGGTTCAGGTTTTTAGGATTCAGTTTTTTAGGATCCAGGTTTTAGGATTCAGGTTTTTAGGGCTTAGGGAATATACGGTTTACCGGGCCTATAGCGCTCTTCAAGAGCGTTTCTCAAGATACTTCCCCCGCAGCGAACACCCACATGACAGGAGGGGGGATTGGTACTTGGTGCAGGTCGACCCTGCGAACCCTGACCCTAAACCCTAAACCCTAAACCCTAAACCCTAAACCCTAAACCCTAAACCCTAAACCCTAAACCCTAAACCCTAATCAACCCCTTTAGGGCAGTTAAGGGCCCTCTGAAAAAACTCCCCTCGAGGAATGAGCTTGTTGTTGGCCAAGCAATTGGCGACTGGCTTGGCCGAACTGGCGCGAAGCGGGAGGACGCTTTGTGGTGGGGGGGCGCTCGCGTGGAACCCTTTAATCTAAGCCCTAAACTTTAGACCCTGAGACCCTACCTTAACCTTAAGAACCCAAAAACATTGTTGTAGGTTACCCAAGAATCCTATGAGGGGATGATAAGAACCTACAAAAAGCCCTAAACCCTAGCCCTAAACCCTAAACCCTAAACCCTAAACCCTAAACCCTAAACCCTAAACCCTAAACCCTAAACCCTAAACCCTAAACCCTAAACCCAGGTAGGTTTGGGTTCGCGAGGTCGACCCTGAGCCCGAAACCCGAGACCCGACTACTACTCTTGAGCAGAGTGAGGTTTGAGGGCAACTTCTACACCAGACCCATCCATAACCCTTTGAACCCTTCAACCCTTGACCGGGTTTAGGGTTTAGGGTTTAGAGTTTATGGTTTAGGTTTTAGGGTTTATGGGCTTCAGGACATTTATGTTGAGGGTTTGAGGGGTTGACGTGTTGGGGCGTTTGGCGCTTGAGGGTTTAATGGTTTGAGGCTTAGGGGATCTCAGGGGTTGTTAGGGGAGAGCCTTATGGAGTTAGGGGTTCAAGGCTTGAATTCGGGCTTTGGGCGCTGCGGTATTTGCGGCGTGGAGATCTTCGAAAAGACCTGCAGCCTAACGCCTTCTGCGTGAGGATTTGTTCATCACGAACAAGGTCTACGAGGCCGGGTATGCCCAAAATCGCACCCGTGGCCATATAAGCTGTGTTGCCATAAACCACCCTATTTTTAGTCAGTGTTGAATATTGAAGGTTTGATGGCATAGAAGCCTAGTAACCCCCTACCTCCGCCAATTGTCCGAATAGCTAGGATGCCCAGTTTTGTTGGGGGAGCTCCTAGTAGCCGCAAGAACCATACCAAGGCTAAGTCCCTGAAACCTGAACCCTGAATCCCGGAACCCTGACTGCTTACCCCGAAACCCTGAACCCTGAACCCTAAACCCGAAACCCTAAGCCCTCAGCCCTAAACCCTAAACCCTAAACCCTGACCCTAAACCCTGAACCCGGAACCCTAAACCCTAGACCCTAAATCCCAAACCAAGTTTGTTTTCACTGCCAGCTTACAGCGCTGGAGCCATCCCTACTCTCTAGTGTCCATGGCTCCTAAGCGACGCTGCAAGGAATCCAGAGAGCTCGGTTTAGGGTTTAGGGTTTAGGGTTTAGGGTTTAGGGTTTAGGGTTTAGGGTTTAGGGTTTAGGGTTTAGGGTTTAGGGTTTAGGGTTTAGGGTTTCGGGTTTAGGCTCTACAACCATCTTGCGAAGAGCCTGCTTCGACCTTTTCCCGATGCCGCTCGCAACTGTCTTTAGATCACAAGACAGAACAGGAGCTATTGCAGTTGGTCAATCTGGTTTAGGGTTTAGGGTTTAGGGTTTAGGGTTTAGGGTGGCCAAATCCCGAACTGCCGACAACTGCGACGCTCTCCCGAAGCTCTCCAAGTACCCGCCGGAAGAAGGCGCTACCGTGGCAAGCGCGGCTGGCTATCGACCTGTCGGAGCACTCCGCCTTCGTCGAAGCTCGGCTTCGACTTCTTCCGTACCTTGCAGACCGAAGCTGGCACGCACCACGCGAAGATTTGTGCCGCTCAATGTACCCGGCCATTGGGACATTTTATAGTTCCCTTGTTGGGTTTAGGAGGGTCATATTCAGAAGTATTTTTCAGAGGGTTTTAAGGGCTATCCTGGCAAAGCTACTCACAGTTTCTCCCTAGCCTTACTTTTCGCGGCCGCCGGGTTCGTGTTCGTGGGTTGGAGAGAGCTGAGCAAAGAAGAGCGAAAGAAAGTGAGAGAGGATTTGCAAGTATAAGAAGCTTCTTATGTGCACAGTTGCGCACTGCATTGCAAGAGCAGCTTCCGAACAAGGTTATCCAAGTCATGTTAGCGGGATATGATATGCTGGGAGAGTAACTTCTATCAACGGGTGCTTATTCCTCATCTCGAGAACGAACATGTTTCACAAAGCTCTACATGGAGACAAGTACGATAACGATCTGAAATTGAATGTCGAGTAATCTCGCAAATCAACTACCCCTCGCTACTACATAGACTTATCTACTCTTTGTCATAGTTGGGTAACATTTTACATTTTTAAGGGTACCTAAACCCAATAAGGAATATAAATTTATAATTTCAATATTATCCCAACAATGAACTAGTACTGGCCGTTGTGTACTTCGCCTTCCGATCACCCAAAACTTTTGAGATGGGCACCGGAAGTCTAGGACCCAGAGTAGGCCCTTGTTCCCCTTTTTCTAGGGTTTAGGTCCGCTGAAAATCCTCTTTGAACCAAAAATGGTACAACCCTAAACCCTAAACCCTAAACCCTAAACCCTAAACCCTAAACCCTGAACCCTAAACCCTAAACCTTTTTTGTGTTCCTAGTTTACTCTTGGGTCTTCTTGTTGCACCTGGAAGCCCAGAAGCTTTGAAGACGAAGACCTGGGACCGAAAAGAGTTGCTTCAGTCACCTCAAGTTGTTGCAGCACCTAAGAGCCCTAAATCCCGAAACCTTACTCCCTACCGGTTTAGGGTTTAGGGTTTAGGGTTTAGGGTTTAGGGTTTAGGGTTGACGGAACCTTAAACCTCTAAGCCCCAAGGTTCAACCCGAAACCTTGAACCCCCAAACTGCCCCAAAACCCTAAACTCCTAAACCCCGAGGAAGTAAGCAACCCCAGCCACTATACATAACACTTATCGTATGTTTCTTGTTTCTTCCCTCACTGCTGTTTGGCGTTGAGGATTTGGGGCGTTTCGGTGTTCTGGAAACCCTAAACCCTAAACCCTAAACCCTAAACCCCCAAAAGGGCCTACTGCAGGTCGATCGGGGCTGCCGGGAAGTCTGCGAGGCGCGCGTGACGGCTCAGGGGTTGAGACTCTCAGGGCAGTTTAGGGTGTTGCAGGGGTTTGGGGTTTAGGGTTTAGGATTTTGGTTTTAGGGTTTAGGGTCTAGGGTTAAGGGTTTTAGGGTTTAGGTTTTAGGGCTATTGCTGTAGGTTTAGGGTTTAGGGCTAGGGTTTTGGTTTATGATACTTAGTAGCTAATTATAAACCCAATCATAAGTCCCCTAAGTCTAGCTGCCTAAGCTACAATAGGGTTTTAAGTACAGCTAGAATTAGTTACTGAGTACCATGAACCTCCAAGTACGCCCTAAACCCTAAACCCAAAACCAAAACCTTACACCCCTAAACCCTAAGCCCTAAACCCGAAACCCTAAACCCTAAACCCTAAACCCTAAACCCTAAACCCTAAACCCTAAACCCTATAAACCCTAAGCCCCTAAATTGGGGGGAAGGAGCTTCTGGAGAAGACGGGCCTCGGCTACTTCGATCTGCCCCTCGTCACTTTGGTTAGGGGGTTTAGGGGGTTTAGGGTTTAGGGTTTGGGGTTTAGGGTTTAGGGTTCAGGGTTTAGGGTTTGGGGTTTGGGGTTGAGGGTTGGGGGGTTTGGGGATTTGGGGGTTTGGGGTTTGGGTTTTTTTGTGGCTTGGGGGTTTCCCCAAAGGGAGTGGGCATCAGTTGTTATTCCTGGCATGGGTACTGGGAGACCGAGCTTTGGACCGCTGCAGAGTCGAAGCCGCTGAGCCACCTGTTAGCCCAAGCCTGCACAACCCGAAAGGCCCGGAAAGCTTCGGAAACCCAGTTCCCTAAACCCTAAACCCTAAACCCTAAACTGGGCTTGCTAGGTGGTTTCCGTAGTAAAGCCCAAATTACGCCATAGTTTCCCCCAAAGTCCCTCAAGCTTCAGGCTTCGAAACTGGATGTAGGGTTTAGGGATGTTTAGGGTGTGGGGTTTAGGGAGCTTTGTCCAGCCAGGTTTCTGGTCCACTCGGTTTGCACTCGCGATGGCCAGCCGCCCAGTTGACCTTGTCCAACTTTGCCACCTCGCGCGCTTTCTTACCGGGTGCAGTTTAGGGTTTAGGGTTTGGGATTTGGGGTTTGGGGTTTGGGGTTTAGGGTTTAGGGGTTTAGGGTTTGGGGTTTAGGGTTTAGGGTCGTGAACGGTAGCGGGTCCCGCGGTTTCAGGGTTTGAGGGTCTCAGGTTGCGGGGTTGAGGGTTCTGGGTCCCCAAACCCTGAACCCTGAACCCTGAACCCTAAACCCTAAACCCTAAACCCTACACCCACTTCTCTAGGACCCAGAGTAGGCCTTTCTTCCCTTTTTTTCGGGTGTGGGTTCCCTTCGAAGCCCCCGTAAACCAACAAGGGCACCCTTTTTTTTTCCTAGGGTGACTCCTGGGTCTAGGAGGGCTGTCTAGGAACCCTAAACCCTAAACCCTAAACCCTAAACCCTAAGCCTTGAGCCCTAAACCCTAAACCCAGTTTCCCCATTTCCGTTGGGGGGCCAGGTTCCCCTGCACAAGCCCATGAAGCCTCTGAAGCGTCATCGTTGGGACAAGCTAAAGAATGGCAACGTCTTGAACACTAAAGTAAGTTGGGCTTGGGGTTTAGGGGCTAGGGCTAGGCCCGAGCCCTAAGTCCTAAACCCTAAGCCCAACTTACTCTAGGTTCTTCAGCCGCAACCCGGGTCACTCACCTATACCCTTGAACCCTCTAAACCTGAACCAACCGTTCAACCCTCGACCCAAACACGATAAGCCTCGAAAGCGCAATGCACTTTCTCGAGCTGGGAAGCCTTAGCGAACTCACCTGGGTACCCTACGAACCTACAGTGTTATCTAGTTAGGCCCCTGGCACATTTTGCCCTGATTGGGTTTCGGAGCAATCCCTGAGCCTTAAACCCGAAACCTTAAAAAAACCCCAAGCCCTAAAAACCCCAAACCCCAAACCCCACACCCTAAACCCTAAACCTGAACCCTAAACCCTAAACCCCAAGCCCTAAACCCCAAATAAGCCTTGATCGAGGCAAGCCCTTCAAGACCAGCCCTCGCGAAGCGTGGGAGCAGATGATCGCCCTGGCAAAGGTGCCCACTTAATTGGAGGGAAGGGTAGTTTAGGGTTTGGGGTTTAGGGTTTGGGGTTTAGGGTATAGGGTCTTTTGGTTTAGAGTCTTGGTTTCTCTAAACCCTTTTAGCTTTAAAGCCCTAAGCCTTAGGGTATTTTTAGGTTTGGGGCTGCTTTAGGGTAAGGCCTGACGCTATGCATAGGGTGCTGCGTACAGCCCGAAATCGCTTGAAACTGCAGGATCCAAAAGCACCTGAGTTGCAGAGTATGAAACCCTAAACCCTACACCCTAAACCCCTGAAGAGTGGAGTCCATGGGTTGTTCGGACTGCCTGTGTGGGTTTGGGGTTTTGGGTTTCAGGCTTGGTGGTCTTACCCTAGCCCCCAAACCCTAAACCATGAACCTAAGGTCTGCACCACATGACTTGTGCCAAGCTATCAGACCCAGGTATCCGGAGATTTCGTCGCCTTTTCTGACTACCTACAAACTCTGACTACCTACAAACTCAGGGTTTTATGGTTTAGGAGATTACGGCCTTTATAGAAAAGTCGAACCCGAAGCTTTGTTCTGGCCCTAAAACCTGAACCCAACACCCTAAACCCTAAACCCTAAACCCTAATTCTAAACCCTAAACCCTAAACCCTAAACCCTAAAGACCCCAAACTTTATTGTTGGACATTTGGCATTCGGGGCTGCGTTGTGGTACACTTCGCAACTTGGGGGGCCCCGGCCCGAAGCCCCAAGCCCTAAACCCTGAGCCCTGAACCCTAAAACCTAAACCGAAACCCCAAGCCCTAAACCCTAAACCCTAAACCCTAAACCCTAAACCCTAAACCCTAAACCCTAAACCCTAAACCCTAAACCCTAAGCCCTAAACCCTAAACCCTAAACCCCGAGCCTTGAGCCAGCGAAGGCCGGAAAGGTCAAATCCATCGGCGTGTCCAACTGGCGCATCTCTGACCTGGACTGGATTTGGGGTTTGGGGTTTAGGGTTTAGGGTTTAGGGTTTAGGGTTTAGGATTTGGGGTTTAGGCTTTGAGGGTTTAGGGTTTAGGGTTTAGGGTTTAGGGTTTAGGCTTTGGGGTTTAGGGTTTAGGGTTTAGGGTTTAGGATTTGGGGTTTAGGATTTAGGGTTTGGGGTTTGGGGTTTAGCGTTTAGCGTTTAGGGTTGAGGGTTTAGGATTTTGTCTTTCGGCTTCAGGGCCTAGATCCCGGGTTTCGGGCTCAGGCATGCATGCTTCTGACTCGTTGCTCAGGAAGTAGAGGTCCAGGGTTTAGGGTTTAGGGTTTAGGGTTTATTCAGCTGTGCCGGTGGACTCCGTGGCCTTAGCGACAGCCGTGCATGGCTGATCCTGCACTCCTTGCACTACGTGATCGTCCAGCGGCCGGTGTGTTGCTGGAAAATGTCCCCGGCCTTACTAGGGCCCCGAACAAGTCGCTGTTTCAGAAACTGATCGAGATCCTTCGCAACATCGGGTACGGCGTGAAGGCCACGATCGTGAACAGCAACCAGCACGGCCTCGCGCAAACACGGCCCCGAGTCTATGTTGCGGCCATCAAGAAGTCGGCAAACGCATGGGGTTTTGGGGGGGATCAGGGAAGCCCGAAAAACCCTCCCGTGAACTCTCTGAAACTCATGAGTCCCGAAACCCTGAATCCTAAGCCCTAAACCCCAAACCCTAAGCCCCAAGCCCTAAACCCTAAACCCTAAACCCTAAACCCTACACCCTAAACCCTAAACCCTAAACCCTAAACCCTAAACCCTAAACCCCAAGACATCGCAGGAGAGCATCAAGGACCTGGAGATCCAGCCAAGCTGCAACCAGGTCGAGGCACACCCCTTCTTGCAGCAGGCGGGGGGCCGGGATTTAGGGTTTAGGGTTTAGGGTAAAGTTCAGGGTTTAGGCTTTAGGCTTTAGGGCTTAGGGTTTAGAATTTCGTATTCAAGGCGTAGGGCTTCGGGTTGAGGATCCTGGGTGTAGAGTTCAGGGCTTCGGACTTGGGATTCAGGGTTTCGGTGTTGGACTCTGGGGTTCAGGGTTCGGGGTTAGGGTTTAGGTTAGGGTTTAGGGTTTAGGGATTAGGGTTTGCTGTAATAGGGCGTAGATGCTGTGAAGGTTAGGATGCAGCAGCGGCTCGAATGCCTCGTCAGATGCGAAGAGCAGTTCTGGCCCGATTGTGGAGGGCCATCTAATACTTGTCTCCCACCCCACGCCGTCCGAGGCGGCAGAACCACCCAAACCTATTCCTTTTAGGGTTTAGGCCTAAACTCATGACAATCGCTTACTTTCAAAAAAACCTTTCCGTCACCGATGACCACTTTCAGCCAAGGGAAAGGTTTGAGGCAAGGTCCTCAGCTGCATAGAAAAGGAAAGGTTTTAGAGGGTTTGCAGGGTCAGGAGGCTAGGAGGGAGCGGGAAGGAGGGTCAGGGGTGGTAGGGGGGTTCAGGGGGGTCAGGGAGGGGAAAACACTTTGAGCACCGCCTCTGGACCAGCCGGGTCTCTGGTCCTGCGGCGAGTATTCGGGTCCTCCTGGCCTGGGGCACCGGGCCCATCGCGGGTGCTACCGACCTCCGGGCTGGAGGAGGTGGCAAGCGACCTGGGTCGACTTTCACCATAGAAATGGAAAAAGGGCTGAAGCGCCGCCCCCTTTCTGTAGGGGGGGCGGCCTAGGCCCTGAGTTTAGGGCTTCGGGATTAGGGCTCAGGGTTCAGGGTTCAGGGCTTGAGTTCAGAGCAACTTCTGTTTAGTGCGTTGGGCTTGCGAGGATTATAGGTTCAAGGGAAGGCTCCGTCTGGCCGGCCCCAACCACCTCCTACCTCAAGTCAGGCCCGAATGGATAGCCCCCAATTGAGCCGAAGATTGGTCTTGGGACTTACGTACCTCTCAGAGGCTCCACTGCCCCTGCGAATGCCTTAGATCATGCAAGGCTTGGGTTTTGAGCCATGTAAGAACACCTGGTCTTGGACGTCCTTGTCGGCTTTAACATGCCAAACATAAACTCTGAAACCCGTCAGCCGTAAGACCCCGAAACCCGTACAAAAGACTCTAGCCCTATGCCCTAAACTGGCCTAAGCCCCAAACCCTAAACCCCAAACCCTAAACCCCAAACCCTAAACCCTAAAACCCTAAACCCTAAACCCTAAACTCTAAACCCTAAACCCCAAGAGCTTCTTGCCCTCCCGCGAAACCGGGAGCCGTACTGCAGGTGGGCCTTCTACAGTACTGCCAGAAGCGAGGCTTGAGTTCGGTAGGGTTTAGGGTTTAGGGTTTAGGGTTTCGGGTTTAGGGGTTTAGGGGTTTAGACGTGTAGGGATTTAGGGGTTTAGGGGTTTAGGGGTTTGGGGCTATGTGGTTCTGCACTGTCCCCGTAAGGAGGTATCCCGGTATCGCCAAGAATCGAAGACCTAAAGTTGCGGGGAATGTTGGGGAGTTCCCCCTTTCTGGGGGTAGGTTTAGGGGCAACCCCCTTGAGGGTATGTTTAGGGGCAACCCCCCAGCAGTTTAAGGTTTAGAGCTTGGTATAACTTAAACCCGAAGCCCAAAACCCAAAACCCGAAACCCTAAGCCCTAAGCCCTAAATCCTGAACCCTAAACCCTAAGGAAGAGAGACATCCTCGTGACCTGCTACGGTCCGCAGCTGCCGGTGACGCGGAACTTCCTGGCGGGTTCCCCTGTGGCACCTTGGATTCTTAAAATGACTCTGCACAAAGCGCTGCCTTGGGACCGTACTTGTTCATGAATATGTATATGTATTTGTGTTTTTGTATATTTGTGTTTTTGTTGTTTTGTATTTTTGCATATTTGTATATGTGTATATGCATATATATATATACATGTGTATATATCTATATATATATATATAGACGGGCTGCAAAATATATGTATATTTAAGTATAAGTATACATGCACGTGCATGTATACATATATGGTGACAATTCCACATGCATGTGCTGATGCATCTACATGTTCAGATAAACTGTTCAGGGACGGTTTAGGGTTTAGGGTCTCGGGGAACGAGGTCTAGGTTTAGCGTTTGGGTTCCCGCTCAAACGGGAAGACACGCCGACACCCTAACAGCCCCCACTGAACCCTTCAAATTCTAAATACCTCAGGAGCTTTAGCCGTTTTCAGGGGGCTGGGAGTGGTCTCCGTGAAGGCTTAGGGTTGAGGGGTTGAGGGTTTAGGGTTGAGGGTTTAGGGTTTAGGGTTTAGGGTTTCGAGGGTTTGCAAGGTTTTGGGGCCAATCCGACCCTGAGCCCCCTGACTCCCGACACCTCTGAGGAAGCTCGAAGCGCTACAGGCCTTAATATAGGGGTCGGAATACTTCCTAATAGTATCCCCTTCTGGCCCCTTTATAATTATACTATGGTAACCCCCCCCAAGGCCCGTTCTAATTTTTCCGGCCACTTTTTTCACCTCCAAGCCCTCAAGCTCTAAAGCTTCTAAACCTCTTAAACCTCTGAATCCTAATCCACCTTCTAAACCTCCTAAACCACTGAGTCCTAATCCTCCTTCTAAGCCTCCCAGACCTCTGAGTCCTAAGCCCCCAGCCCTACCCACACCCTCCCCAAAAACAAAAAGGTAAATACATGGCACTTTTCTATGGGTTTGGGGCTACAGTCTTGCATACTTTGGGGGTCCAGGCAAGCGAAAGCCCTAAACCCCGAGCCAGCGAGGAAGCACCGCTGGCAGCAGCTGCCAAGCGCACAGGGGCCACTTTGGGCCAGGCGCGTACTCAGGGTTTCGGGCTTCGGGGGAAGTCTAGGGTCTAAAGTTCGTGGCTTAAGGGAAGTTTAGGGTTTAGGGTTTGGGGTTTAGGGTTTAGAGTTTGGGGTTTAGGGCTTTGTGAAGTTCAGGGTTAATTTAAGCCCCAAAAGGGCTCACGCCTTGAGACTCTGACCCCCAACGGCGGTACTCCTCTGCCCTTCAATGTTGTCAAGCTCCGGGCCATGTGCCAAACCCCAAAACCCTCATTTTAGGGTTCTTAAGGACCCTAACCCTATGCCCTAAACCCTAAACCCTCAACCCTCAACCCAAGGTTGCCTAATACTCCCCACTACTCCCATAAGGCTCCCTAAGCTTCCCGAAGGTTTCCTGGCAACCTACCCACCATGAACCCCCCCCCCCTCCCTTAGGAACCCTAGAACCTTAGTGTTTAGGGTTTAGGGTTTAGGGTTTGGGGTTTGGGGTTTAGGGTTTAGGGTGGGTAGGGTATCTCTCCCCACCGCCACCCGCAAAAAGCGTGTGTAAGTCGATTCCGCGGTGAGCCATAAACCCGAAATCCCAAAACCCAACCGGTGAGGGACAGTCACTCTAAACCCTAAACCCTAAACCCTGAACCCTAAACCCTAAACCCTAAGCCTACACCTAAACCCCATGACCATGTTGAAGGGTTGCGGGCCGCGGGGTGCGGGTTTAGGCATGTGAGGGTCTCAGGGGTCGAGTTGCAGGAGTTTCTGGGAAGCTTAGGATGCTTTAGGGTTTAGGGTTTAGGGTTTAGGATTTAGGGTCCTTTTGGTTCAAAGGGTTCAGGTGGCCTTTGGGACCCGATGAAGTTCTGTGATGTGTAGGTCCTCCTCCGCTGGGCCTACCAAACTGGCCGCGTCCCTCTCACAACGAGCTCCAAGCTGGAGCGCATGAAGGAGGGGGTTTAGGGTTTAGGGATGTTTAGGGTTTAGGGTTTAGGGTTTAAGGTTTAGGGTTTAGGGTTTAGGGTTTAGGTTTAGGGTTTAGGGTTTAGGGCGAATGGGTTTAGGGTTTTGGGGGAAGCCCTATACTTTGCGGTTGGTCAGGGTCCCTCCCAACCCAACACAGCAGGTCATGAGGCCGTCTGCGAGTTGGGTCACCTCAACCCTGAACCCTGAACCCTGAACCCTAAACCCTAAACCCTAAACCCTAAACCCTACACCAAGCCCCCAGGAGTATTTGAACATCTTCAGCCTGGAGCTGACTCCCGAGGAGGCCCCCCCAGCAGTTTTGGGCCGCTGTTCAAGCCCCTGAGCCCTGAAACCCCAAACCCTAAACCCCAAACCCTAAACCCTAAACCCTAAGCCCTAAACCCTAAACCCCAAACCCCAAACCCCAAACCCCAAACCCCAAACCCCAAACCCCAAACCCTAAACCCTAAACCCTAAACCCTGAACCCTAAACCCTAAACTTGAAAACCCCTATGCCCTCAACGCTATCTTCTAAGCGGAATCCCCAAAAAACCCCCATGAAGCCGTAAGTCCTAAGGTTCTATGGCCCCTAAAGCCCTTACAACCCTTGAACCCCTTAAAACCCCTTAAACCCATTAACCCTCCTTAAGCCCCTTAAACCCTAAACCCTCACCCCTTTTTTGGTGGGAGAGGTCGCTGCTATCTCGGCCGCCGGCCGGAGCGCCCCCAACAAGCGCTGCTTTTGGTCCGACTGCCTGGCCTACTACAAGGACCCTGAGAATTTGGGGTTTAGGGTTTTGGGTTTTGGGTTTAGGGTTTCAGGGTTTTGGGCCTACTACCAGGACCCTTGGGCATTCAGGGGGTTTAGGGGGATTTCAAGGGGTTCCTTGGTAGCTTGGGACTTTGGGGTGTTGGGGTCTATAGGGTTTCAGACCCGGATGCTTGGGCATGTAGGGGTTTAGGGTTTGAGGTTTTTAGGGTCTAGTTCGCTTTTCCACCAGAACCTTTGTCATCTAGGGTCTTGGGTTTAGGGTTCTACTATCAGCAACTCAGCTGGCTACTACCAGGACCTTTATGCTTCATCTATGTCTTTCGAATGTTTTTCTCTAATCTTTTCTATCTGATCTGTTTTATCCATGATATTTGTTATATATGACCAATATGATCTATATAGCCTATATGAATATATATATATATATATACATATATATATATACATATCTCTCTCTCTATATTCTAGGATCGAGTAAGCCCAAGGAGCCCTTGCAACTTGCCGAGTCAGCATGCGAGGGAAGCTCACCAAAGAATGTGCTCAGTCACCTGTGGCCCCCGAGAAGGGCACAAACGCCCCAACCCAGAACCCCAAACCCAAACACCAGGCCCTAAACCCCAACTAACCCAAACCCTAAACCCTGAACCCCCAAACCCTAAACCGTGACCCCAAACCCTCCACTCCCAACCCTAAACCCCATACCCTATACCCTAAACCCTGAACCCCCAAACCCTAAACCCTAAGCCCCAAACCCCAAACCCTCCCCCTTGGCAGGAGGATCCCGCAGCCGAGCCGGAGAGCCAGGAGTGAACCGTGGGCCTTTAGGGTTTAGGGTTTAGGGTTTAGGGTTTAGGGTTCAGGGTTCAGGGTTTAGGGTTTAGGGTTTAGGGGTTCCCGGAGGCCTTACAACCCTAAACTCTAAATCCTAAACTCCTAACCTCTAAACCCTCAAGCCAAAGCACTAAACACCCATACCCTAAGCCCCTAAACCCCTAAACCCCGAAACTCTAAACTCCCTGAACCGTATATCCCCAACCACCTAAGTTTGAGATGGCAACCTGCAGATCCACCGTGCTTTCCGACCATGAGAGGGACCCAGAGTAGGCCCTTCGTCCCTTTTTGAGTATAGGGTTTAGGGTTTAGCGTTTAGGGTTTAGGGTTTCGGGTTTCTTGTTTAGGTTTTAGGGTTTGAGGTTCGGGGTTCAGGGTTTAGGGTTGGGTCATTCCCTGTTTAGGTTCCCACATAAGCGCCTGAAACCAGGAAGGGCACGCTGCGCATTCATAGGTTACTATTGGGTCTAGATTCAGGGGGCTGAACGCATGATTTAGCTGGTAACGGTTCATGGCATCATAGTGTAATGGGGTTGTTCTTACAAGAGGTCCATCCGGTTTATGGGGGTCGAGGGTCGCGGAGTATTGACGAAGGCTTTCTCCTTTTGCGTCTCAAACACAAGACGAAGTCGCACAAGTCGATTGTGGATTGGTTTGAAAGACAGAAACATCATTCTCTCAATTGCGATTGCATGACCTAAGCCCGAAATCTTAAGCCCTAACCCTCAACCCTGCGGCCCCTAAACCTCAACTACGAAAGTACTTTCTTCTAAAAGGATCCTAAGCCCTTCACCCTAATCCCTACCTAAACCCTAAACCCTAAACCTTAAATCCTAAACCCTAAACCCTAAACCCTAACCCTAGAAGGACAGAGACGTTGTGCACTTCTCTCTCTCCCTTTGACACACCCGAGCCTGAACCCCAAACCCCTTGGGCTAGTCCTAGGGGGTTTAGGGTTTAGGGTTTAGGGTCTAGGGACCCAAACCTCAAACTCTAAACCACCTACACCCTTAACTGGGTTTTGGAGTACTATACTTCAACACTTGTTTTGGTTCTGGGTTCGTATTCTTGCTACTTCTACCTAAAAAGTATATCCCTTTTTTCCCAGGGTCTACTCCAAAGTAGGGTTAAACAAAGGCAAAGCTGGGTCGTCTTAGAGTGTCGGGCTTCTGCTTGAGAGTTACGTCACGGCCTTAAGACTCGTATCCCAAAGGCTGTGCCCCTAAAGGTTCCCCTCAACATACTCCTAGTATGGCCCTTCTTCTGCCTTAAGGATCGTTAAAAAGGTTCCGCAAACCCAGGGCTACAACCTTAAGGGGGGTTTGGGGTTTGGGGTTTAGGGTTTAGGGTTTAGGGTTTGGGGAGTTGAGGTTTAGGGTTTGGGGTGTAAGGGTTGGTTCCCCAGGTCCCCTAGTGCCTTGACTCAAGAGGCTACTAGGCCCAGGAGTAGCTAGGAAGAAAAAGGGTACCCTTTGTTGGTTTTCAGGGGATGATAAGGGACCCCCAACCCTAGTGAAAGGAAATAAGGGCCTACTCCGGGTCCTAGGCTATAAGCTAGCAATGTGTGTAGGACGCCTTGGATCCGCCCGGTTTGGGCAAACCCTAAACCCTAAACCCTAAACCCTAAAAAACCCTAAGCCCTGCACCACAAGGTGGTAAGTGTGGACACCGCGCCAACGCTGCTGATGCTCCGGCGCATGGACCTGCTTCCGCTCTGCAGGAGAACGGGCCAGGGTTTAGGGTTTAGGGTTTCGGGTTTAGGGTTTAGGGTTTAGGGTTTAGGGGTTTAGGGGTTTAGGGGTTTAGGGGTTTAGGGGTTTAGGGGTTAGGGTTTAGGGTTTAGGGTTCAGGGTTCGGGCCTTAGGGCCTTAGGGCTCCAGGACTCCCTGTTGGCCGCCTTCTCACTGTAAAGGTACCAAAAAAGCTCTTCATAAAGCCGAAGGTCAGCCTTTGTCCTCCTCGAGAATTTGAACCGGTATGTCCGGCTGGCTGGGGGTCAAGGGTTTTAGGGTTTAGGGGTTAAGGGTTTGGGGTGCAGGTTTAGCCCGAACCCTAAACCAAACCTCAACCCCTGGCCCGAAACCCTAAAACCCAAACCCCAAACCCCAAACCCCTTACACCCCAAACCTTAAACCCCAAACCCAAGCCTCAGCCAAACGGTTAATCCTAGGACCTTAACCCCTAAGCCCTAGCCCTAAACCCTGAACCCTAAATTCTGGGGAGGGCCCTAGCCCTCAACCCTCAACCCTCAACCCTCAACCCTCAACCCTCAACCCTCAACCCTCAACCCTAAACCCTAAACCCTAAACCCTAAACCCTAAACCCTAAACCCTAGCCCTAAACCCTAGCCCTAAACCCTAGCCCTAAACCCTACACCCTCCAGACGTCAGCCGCGAGGCTCCTCGACAACATCCGTGAGCTCCAAAGTGTGCTGCCGAGCCTGTCTTCCAAGGAGGCAGGGTTTAGGGTTTAGGGTTTAGGGTTTAGGGTTTAGGGTTTAGGGTTTAGGGTTTAGGGCTTAGGGTTTAGGGGGTTTGGGGTTTAGGGTTTAGGGTTTGGGGTTTGGGGTTTGGGCTTTGGGGTTTGGGGTTTGGGGTTTGGGGTTTGGGGTTTAGGACTTAGGGTTTTGGGTTTTGGGTTTAGGGTTTGGGGTCGTTAGGGTGTTGGGGTTTTGGACCGAGTTTAGTTTAGTGCTTGGGGTTTGGGTTTCAGGGAGGTAGGTGACTTGGGATGTTCCCCCTTATACGAACAGTCCTGAATAGGGATTATAATAGGGGGTACCCAATTGAGGACTGCTAGTTTGAGGGGGAACATCCCAAGAGGTGAGGGTGGTTACGGTTTTGGAGTTTGGGCCTCCGCGGGGAGGGCGTTCGAGTTTTTGGCGGCGTTTTGGGCCTGGGTGTTTGGAGGTGTGGGCTTTGGGCTTAATGAACCATTAAACCCTACACCCTAAACCCTAAACCCTAAGCCCGCTTTGGGCCTGTACCTTGTGCCCTTAGGGAGCATAGCGCCTTGCAGTGGCTTCCGGTTTTTTGCTTCGGGCCTGGGCGCGGTTGGGCTTTAGGGTGGAGGGCTTTAGGGTTCAGGATTTAGGGTTTAATTAGGGCTTGCAATGGCAGCTCTACGAGTAATTTTAAATGCTTCCTGCGATGTAGGGTGTAGGGCTTAGGGCTCTAAACCCCAAACCTTGAATCCTAAACCCTAACCCCCTAAGCCCCCAATGCTTAAACCCGGAGCCCTAAGTCCCAGCCTGGAACCCCCAAGCCCTCAAACTCTTCGACCTTTGAACATTTGAACCCTTAAGCCCCCACAATCCTTCAACCCTTGAACCCTTAAACCCTTAAGTCCCTCAACCCTTGAACCCTGAGCCCTTTAGACCCCTTGAGCCCTTCATGCCAAAGCCCGCCTCCACAAAAGAGGCCCGACCGGAGGACGCCCCGCAACTACGGAGCTCAGTGTCGCATAGCCAGGCGCGTGGTGGTTTCGGGACCGTAAAGACATGGCTTTAAAGCCTCAACCCTCAAACCCCAAACCCCAAACCCTAAACCCCAAACCCCAAACCCCAAACCCCAAACCCCAAACCCCAAACCCTAAACCCTAAGCCCTAAACCCCTCAAAGCCCCTTTGAATGTCCATAGAAAAGCTCGATGCTAGAGTTCGGGGGACTTAGGGATCAAGAGTCAGAGACCGGGGGGGAGGATCGGGGTTCCGCGTTCATGTTTAGGGCAGATCTGGGCTTGGGGCTTAATTAGGGCTTCGGGCTTAGGGTTTAGGGTTTAGGGTTTACTAGGGTATACTAGGGTTCGGGATGAGGGTAGGATAATCCGTCAGGTCGAAGTCTCGCACGAAGTGCTCCTGAACCCCAAGCTCCAAACCCCAAGTCCTCATCCCCCCAAATCCTTGGATGCCCAGTAGTGCCCTTATTCCCTTTAATTAAGCAATAAGCCCTAGACCCTAAAAAGGGGGGGGGGGGGGGGGGGCGGCACCTTTTTCTCATCCTAAGTTCCGGGGGCAACCTAGCACCCTAAACCCTAGGCCCGTAGCACCAAGCCTTGTGCTTCAGGGCGTTCAGGAGTCTCGCAAGTCGGGTAAGGATTTTGGAGGGTGAGGCGACAGCTTTTCTTCTTGCATCGTATCTGAAATGCCCTGTACAGGGACAAGGGCGGCTTACGGCTCAGCATGGATATAGGTTTAGGGCACCAATTTATGCGCCAACTTCTCCGCGACCCGTACTAGCCGTGCAGTCGTGGCTCTTGATTGTTGCACGTGAGAGCGCGGAAAGTGCTAAAGGTCTTGTGAGCTCCATTCAGGCTGCTGCAGAATGAAGGCAGAATGACCACCCACTCTCTTCCCCCCCAACTTCCAAAAACCCAGCGCTTGGCGTCAAACCCATAACCCTCAATGCAAGCAGTCCAACGCACCGCACTCAAGCCCGGCGAGCCTTCATGCATTTGGGGGGCATACCCTGTACCTGCACAAAGATCAGGGTTTAGGGCTTAGAAGGATTCGGGCTTAGGGGTTAGAACTCGAAACCCTGGCCCCCAAGCCCTAAACTAAGGAAACCTAAATCCCTGATCCCTCATAGGATGCTTGCCCCCCCCGCCCCCTGGATTAGGGTTTAGGGTTTAGGGTTTAGGGTTTAGGCCCCTACCCCCCCAATCAGGCGCCGAAGCCCGTGCAGATCTCAGACGCAGCGGGTGGCTTTGCCAGGGCATCTCTTCAGGGTTTAGGGTTTAGGGCTTAGGGTTTCAGGTTCGGGTTGCCATGGCATCTTGCAGAGATCAAGTTCTTGGTGGCCCAGTGGTACCCTTGGGTTTAGGGTTTAGGGCTAGGGTTTAGGGTTTAGGGTTTAGGGTTTAGGGTTTAGGGTTTAGGGTTCAGGGTTTCTTGGTAGCCTAGTGGTACCCTGTACCCCTTTTATTTGGTTCAAGGTTCCCTCATAAAGAAACCAACCCAAAAATGGGTGCCCTTATCATAAAAATTGTTTCCTGGGCTACTAAGAGTTACACGCGCCGATTGTCACACCTTGAAGGGATTAGGGCTTAGGGTTTAGGGTTTCGGGATGGTAGGATCAAAGATCCCGAGGCCCTAAACGCCGCCCTAAACCCTAGAATCCGAAAACCTAACCCTACACCCTAAACCCGAAACCCTAAACCCTAAACCCGAACAAGAACCTTAAATCCCGCAATGAGGCTCCGCGTCGGCAGCTTTTTCTGCGTGCCGACATCGAGGCGTCTTTGGGCGGGAGGTTGGGGTTTGGGGTTTGGGGTTCGGGGTTCGGGGTTCGGGGTTCGGGGTTTGGGGTTTGGGGTTTGGGGTTTGGGGTTTGGGGTTTGGGGTTTGGGGCTTGGGGTTTGGGGTTTGGGGTTGGGGGTTGGGGGTTCATGCTTTTAGGGCTTAGAGGAACCCTCAAAGCCTTACAGGTGTAGGGTTTGTAGGGTTTAGGGGGTTTAGGGTCTAGGGTTTAAGGTTTATAGTGTTTAGGGTTTATAGGGTTTATAGGGTTTGTAGGGTTGATAGGGTTTATAGGGTTTGGGGTTTCGAGTCAGGGTTCAGGGTTTAGGGTTTAGGAAGCCCTAAACCCTAAACACCGAAAGGCCCGAAATCCCCTCGACCCCTGTTAGAGGTTCGGGTCTTCGATTTGCTTAAATCAGGGGATGGAGACTCGCACCCCTAAGGAGGTACCCCTAAGAGATTCCCTTTTGATATTCCTAATGTGACGGTCTTTGCAAAGGGTCCCAAACCCGAAGATACAACCCTAGGGGTGAAGGTAGACTCCTATGATTAAGAACCCTGAAAAACAACAGAAAAATTGTAAACGCTTGCGCGCGCCGCCTCGGCAGCCGCGCCGGCCCCAGGACAGGAAAGGAGGAAAGAGGGTTTCTGCACAAAAAGGGGAGGAAGCGTCCAAGTTCGGGGGTCATCGGGAGGTTAACGGGGTTAAGGCAGAGGGTGTGTTGGGGGGGGGGGAGTTGGGTGGGGGGAGGCCCGATCCGCGTCTGCTTGTTCCAGACGCTTGTCGGCAGGAAGCCGAGGCGAATAATCCCTATATCGCCCTTACAAGGAAGAGGCCCTACACCCTAAATCTGGGATGTTCCCCCATATTACTAACAGTCCTTAACAGGGATTAGACTAGTGGTACTAGAATCCCTATCAGGGACTGTGAGAATGGGGGGGAACATACCAACCCTAACCCTAAACCGCCCTAAACCCTAAACCCTAAACCCTAAACCCTAAACCCTAAACTCTACAGCTTACGGCTCCTGCTGCCCACGTTGGAGTCTCTAACCAACCCAAACCCCAATGCCAGGTGCGCTTGGCCGAGTTGCCGGGATGCCCCTCCCTGAACCTGCGCTGTGTGTGGGGGGCCCCGGAGCATTGGGGAGGGTTTGAGGTTTAGGGTTTTTGGTTTTGGGTTTAGGGTTTAGGGTTTCAGGGTTTAGGAGTTTAGGGGTTTCAGGGTCTAAGGGTTTAGGGGTTTAAGGGTTTAGGAGTTTAGGGGTTTAAGGGTCTAAGGGTTTAGGGGTTTAAGGGTTTAAGGGTAAAGGGTTTAGGGGTTTAAGGGTTTAAGGGTTTAAGGTTTTAAGGGTGTAAGGGTTTAAGGGTTGAAGGGTTTAAGGGTTTAAGGGTTTAAGGGTTTAAGGGTTTAAGGGTTTAAGGGTGTAAGTGTGTAAGGGTGTAAGGGTGTAAGGGTTTAAGGGTTTAAGGGTGTAAGGGTGACGGTGTAAGGGTGTACGGGTTGAGGGTTGAGGGTTAAGGATTTAGTGAAGGTTAAAGATGTTGGGTTTAAGGGTTTAAGTTAAGGGCCTGGGGTTGCGTTCTGGCCACTATGTGGGCTCATTGTTTCAGGGGGGGGGGGGGGGGTTGGGTAGTTCTATAGCCAAAACCCGATCTCGAGGAGGACTTTCCTTCACCCTAAACCCTAAACCCTAAACCCTATAAACCCTAAACCCTAAACCAAGAACAGCTGAGTTCTGACTACATACAGCAACTCGACCCACGGGAAGACTGTCGACACCATGGGCTATGGGTTTGGCAGTTGTGTCTCAGTGCCCATGTACGGATATCGTACCTCAACCCTAGACCCTAAACCCTAAACCCGAAAGCCTAAACCCTAAAACCTACACCGCCTGGAATCCCCCCAGCACGGCAGAAACTTCAACAAACCGACGCTTCATCAGGGCCATGGGATATTGGGTGTCCTCGGTTTGGGGTTTCGGGCAACTGAAACCCTAAACCCCTGGCCCTGTAGGCCCTAAACCCTAAACCCTAAACCCGACCTAGCACCCCCCCAAAGAATACCCTCAAAACAGAATGCGCCGATGACATGGCCAGGCCATCGCGCGAGCTGGTGCAGGGTCACGCCCGACTGTCCATGCGGCTCAAGGAGCGATACCGTCAGGGTTTCCCATGAAGGTTTAGGGCTTTAGGATCTCCAAAGAACTCCTGCTAAGGTTCGGGTTTAGGGTTGTAGGGTTAAGGGCCCCCCCCCCCCCCCCCCCCCGCCCCCTGTGTATCCAAGAAGCCGCCTAAATATAATATGCGGCCTTTGCTAAACCAGGAAAGAACCCTGATATGAGTACAGTCCTGTTCCCTGCCGTTATTACGTAGGAGTAGCTGAGGGTTGCTTGCCAATGCAGGTGCACCTTGAACCCCCTAAACCTGAAGCCCTAAACCGATGGGGTTTAGGGTTTGGGGTTTAGGCCTTGGGGGGTTCAGGGTTTAGGGTTTGCGATTTAGGGTTTAGGGTTTGCGGTTTAGGGTTTGCGATTTAGGGTTAGGGTTTAGGGTTTAGGGTTTAGGGTTTAGGGTTTAGGGTTTAGGGTTTAGGGTTTAGGGTTTAGGGTTTAGGGTTTAGGGTTTAGGGTTTAGGGTTTAGGGTTTAGGGTTTAGGGACAACCAGCACCAGGAGCTGGCCCTAGAGTTGTTGGAGGCCTCGGCAGAAGGCTGGATCTTTCTTTTTTCTTTGTTCCGCCTTCTTTGGGTTTGAGGGTTTAACCCTAAACCCTAAACCCTAAACCCTAAACCCTAAACCCTAAACCCTATACCCTAAACCCTAAACCCCAAACCCTAAACCCTAAACCCAACCCTAAACCCTCAACCCAATAGCTAGAAGAGAGCCCATTCTATTCCTAAGATGCTGAGGATCCCAGCTAGGGGACGAGGACTTTCAGCGGTCCAGGGCTTTAGGGCTTTCAGGTTTTACAGGGTGTAAAGTGTTTTTAGGACTGATTGAGGGCTTCGGCCTTATAATTCAGGTCGTTTAGGGGGATTGCGTCTGCTGGCTCCAGGGGGTTTCGGGTTTAAGGTTTAGGGTTTGGTTGCACCTGTGAAATTCAACCTGCTGAGCTTAGGACGACTCCTTAATGAGAACTGGACAGTCGTTTTCAGCCCCCATCTCCACGTGCAAGCTGGTGGTTTTAAGTTTAGGGCCGTGTGGTTCAACAACTGCTGCTGGCTTACGAGTCATGTACCTTCGCTGGCGCAAGCATCTCAGGAGAGCCGTTCGAGCAGCTTGTGTACCATAACCTCAGCAGCCAGTGACAGTGATGTCGCACAGCAGCAGCGACACCGAGATCGAGTGGCGCGTGCAGGGACGTGGCGAGGAGAAGGTTCGGGAAGTGAGAAAGGTGTCGTAGGAGGTTTGGATCTTCAGAATATTGGCTGGGTCAGACCGCGGATGTAACAGCCCGACTGCCGTGAGAGGAACCTTGTAACCATAAGCCTTAAACCCTAAACCCTAACCTCGGGCTCCGCATCGTGCATACCGACGCTGCGTGTTTCACATCTCGCTGGGGAGGTGTCGCCGACATTTGACTTCAAAGCTTAGGGATGAACGCTGAAGCCGACACCCCTGAACCCGAAACCCTAAACCCTAAACCCTAAAGCTCCCACATCCCTGCCCCCGTGCATCCTCCAGCTCTGTGCCCAGTGGCTCTCGGGGTTCTTAAACTCCGTTACTCTGTAGGCCCTTGGCACATGTTAGGGTTTAGGGTTTAGGGTTTATAAAGGGTTTAGGGTTTAGGGTTTAGGGTTTAGGGTTTAGGGTTTAGGGTTTAGGGTTTAGGGTTTAGGGTTTAGGGTTTAGGGTTTAGGGTTTTTTCCCCATTGGGTTGAAGAGGATCACATTCGGTAGTATTTTTCAGAAGGTTGTTTAAGGCCATCCTAGGATAGCATAAGAAGGAAGCATGTTGCTTACATGTTGCCCATCTAACCCTACACCCTAAACCCTTCACAGCAATCCCCTACACCCCTAAACCCTAAACCCTAAACCCTAAACCCCAAACCCTAAACCCTAGACCCTAAACCCTAAACCCTCCCCACACCCGAGAAGCGGCAGGTCATGGCGCATATTCCAAGGCCGCCCACTTTCGTAGGGCCGAGGTTGCAGAGCTCATCGGGGCTTTAGGGCGGAGGGTTGTCCCTCTTTTTGTTATGGGCCTAGCTAGGGTTTTCAGGGTTTAGGCCAGTTTAGGGTTTAGGGTTTAGGCTTTAATGTTAACGTCGCTTTAATAAACCCCCCCCCCCCCAAATCTTGTTTTGGTCCCCGGGGTTTGGACGGGTCAAAAAAAAGAGAGGGTGTCAATAATGAGGATTCTGGGGTCTGGGGTCTGCGGCCTGGGGGTCTAAAGGTTTTAAGTAAGGAAACCTGGCTTTGAGATCTCTGGCGGCTTCCTGAATTCCAGGACCCGAAGGCTGAAGTCTTAAGCTTCAGGGATTCTTGCCTTGAGACTTGGACCAGGACCCGAAGCCTGAAGTCTTGAGCTTAAGGGTTCTTGTCTTGAGACTTAAAGGCAGCCATTTAAACTTGAGGCTTCCTTGGTTCCCCCCCCCCTCGCCGAAATTATTATTGCCACCCATTTACTATTGTCATTTTGGAGGCCCATAAGGGGTACCCTTTCCGGACTTGTTTTCGAGCCCCGGCGGATAAGGATTTTAGTAAAGAAACCTTGCTTTCAGACCTCTGGCGGTTTCCTGAATTCCAAGACCCGAAGGCTGAAGTCTTCAGCTTCAGGGACTCTTATCTGAAGCCTTAGAGGAAGACCTGCTCCTCTGAAGAAAGAGGCCTGAAGCAGCAGTTTCTCGCAGCTCTGGAGCTGCAGCAATCTCAAGAGGCACCTGCTTCTCTGAAGAAACAGGCCTGAAGCAGCAGTTTCTCGCAGCTCTGGAGCTGCAGCAATCTCACAAGACAAGCAATCTCAAACGAGATCTGCTTCTCTAGAGCCTCGGAGCTCGAAAAGTCTTCTCTGCAAGTAAAATTTCTGATTCCTGGCCGGCCAAATATTACTGTTGTCACCCCATTATTATTTTCACCGGACCCCCCTATATAGACTTGTTTACACACATCGGCCCGAAAACCTCCCGTAATGGAAAGTAGTCTTCGGCTGAGCCCCTCTGGCCCGGCGAATATTACAGTTGCCACCCCATTTATAGATGTGAGGTTAACATTAGGGTTTAGGGTTTAGGGTTTAGGGCTTAGCAAGATTGAGTTTTAGAATACAAGACCAATTCCAGAAGGTAGTGGCGCCCTCTTGGGGATGTACAAGATCTCCCTCTGGGAAGAGCTGTAAGCCCTTTCTGCCCTACACCCTAAACTCCAAGCCCCAAATCCCGAACCCTTAGCCCCTGAGAGCCTACTTTCCATACTTCGGCCCGGGAAGCCAGCCCTCGACAAAGGCCAAACCTTACCTAATCCCTAAAACCTACACCCCTAAACCCTAAACTCTAAACCCACACCCCTAAATCCTGATCTCCAAGCCTTAAACCGTAACCCCTAAGCCCTCACTCCTCAGTCCTCAATCCTCAACCCTCAACCCTAAACCCTAAGCCCTAAACAGGCCCTAAACCCTAAGCCCTAAACCCTAAACCCTAAACCCTCAACCCTAAACCCTCAACCCTAAACCCTGAACCCTAAACCCTCAACCCTAAACCCTAAACCCTAAACCCTAAACCCTAAAGCCTAAACCCTAAACCCAAGCCTAAACAGACCAGAGCCCTGCACTCGATTCCCGAAGCCAAACCTTAAGACCCCAAAGCCCTCTAAGCCCTAAGCTGCCCCAAAGTTATTGTTGCTTCGGGTTTAGGGTTTAGGGTTTAGGGTTTAGGGTTTAGGGTTTAGGGTTTAGGGTTTAGGGTTTAGGGTTTAGGGTTTAGGGTTTAGGGTTTAGGGTTTAGGGTTTAGGGGTTCAGTGGTGTAGGTTTAGGGTTTAGGGTTCATAGGGTTTAGGGATCATAGGAGTCTCGAATGAAGGGTCCGGGGTTTTAGGGTTTCGGGGTTCGAGGTTTACGGCTTTTGCAGTTTCAGGGTTTCAGGGACTCCGGGTCCCCTTAAAAAATCCCTGAACCCTAAACCCTAAACCCTAAACCCTAAACCCTAAACCCTAAATCCTAAACCCTAAACCCTAAACCCTAAACCCTAAACCCTAAACCCTAAACCAGGCCTCCGCGCGCTTGGCCTTCGAGGGCCTCCGGCTAACGCTGCAGAGCGCGGCGGCGGGCACTGAGCCTTGGCGTTGTTGGGATGTTTAGGGGAGCTACGTAAGGTTTAGGGTTTAGGGGTTTAGGGGTTAGGGGTCAGGGGTTGTGGGTTTAAAGGGGTAAGAACGAGTTTATGGTTTAAGGGCTTGAAAGAATCTAAGGGTTTATGAGTTTAAGGGCTTTAAGGTTTTTTGGTACGGGTTTAGGGGTTAGAGGGGTTGAGGCTTATAGGTTTTAGGGTTTGAGGGATTAAGGTTTGTGGGTTTATGGGTTTCAGGATTGTTGGGGCGTCTTAAGGTTTACGAATTTAGTGTTGAGGGGTTTAGGAGTTCAGCTTGACCTTGAAAAACCGAAGCTCTTAAGGATGTACGGTTGAGGGCATCAGGTGTTTCGAAAGGCTCTGTTTTGGTTTGGGGTTTAGAGTTCTGGCCTAGCTGTATCAACCCTAAGCCCGACATCTTTCAGGGCTTTCGGATCTTTCCTGCTGTTTAGTTCCTTGAAGGGTTGGAAATGAAGATTAGCCTACATTCGGGAGCCCATGATGTGCTGAGATCCCCATGTGGTCACTCTAGGCTTGGCCGCTCTTTTTATCAATCAAATAATCGAGAATAATTAAGATATAAGAATTATATACACACCACATAAACACAAAACTATAGAACAACAACAAATGATTATAGTAACCAGTCTGCTGGCCGAAGCCCTGCCGGGTCAAACGTCCTAAGCCTAGCCGGCATGAAGACTGCCGAGCTTGCCAAGTTTCTCAAGGCGCGAATCGAAGAGCAGAAGCAAGTTACGCAGAGTCATGAGTCCCGCGTCACCACCATGAAGACTGAGCTGGCGAAGTGGTTCGAGTCTGACCCTGCAGCCTCAGAAGACATCCATATCAACCCGGACGCAGGGTTTAGGGTTTGGGGTTCGGGGTTTAGGGTTTAGAGTTTAGGGCTGGGGGGTTTAGGGTTTAGGGTTTAGGGTTGGGGGGTTTAGTGTCAGAGGCAGGGTCAGGGGCTGAGGGTTTAAGGCCAAACATCCGTCGTGCCAAGGGGCTTTTCTCAGGCTGTTTGGGGGATTGGTTTAGGCAGAGTAAAACCCTAAACCCTAAATATAGGCCTTTAGGGTTTAGGGTTTAGGGTTAGAATAGGGTTTTGGGGGTTATTATGGTAGAAGTATATAGGGGCCATAAGGGAATACTATTAGCAATTATTCCGACCCCTAGACTAGCCCTCAAGCCTCTAAGCCCTAAAACCTAAACCCTGTATGGCTCTTGGGTTGTCATGGCTTTTGGGGGTCTTAGGACCCGGGTGTTGCAGTGCCCTCAGGGTTTCTTAGGGGATTAGGGCTTAGGGTTTATGTTAGAACTACATGGTCACCTACGTCTTCCTTCTGACTCTCCTATGGCGGGTCCTTCTTTGGCCTGGGGCAAACCAAAAGCCCCACACAGCCCGAAATCCAAAACCCGAAGCCCTAAGCCCTAAACCCTTAGAATCCCTAAACCCTAAATCTTCGAACCCTAAACCCTAAACCCTAAACCCTAAACCCGAAACCCGAAACCCGAAACCCTAAACCCTAAACCCTAAACCCTAAACCCTAAACCCTAAACCCTAAACCCTAAACCCGAAACAAACCTATAAGGAAGTCAGCGCCACGGTGGACAACATCTCGGCCACCCACGGGACGGAGCAACAGATGTGGCTGCGGATGATGGCCTCCAGCTGGGGGCCCTAGGGTTTAGGGTTTAGGGTTTAGGGTTTAGGGTTTAAGGTTTCGGGTTTGGGGTTTGGGGTTTGGGGTTCAGGGTTTAGGGTTTAGGGTTTAGGGTTTAAGGGCCAGCCTTAAGCCTCAAGCTGGGGGCTTCCGGGTTCCCCTCAACATCCCGGGCCCCAAACCCTAAACCCTAAACCCTAAACCCTAAACCCCGAACCCTTAAAAGTCACCCTCGAGGTTTTGGGGGGGCTTTTTTGTCGGGAACCTCCCCCCATATGGGCTCAGAATTCCCTCAACCCTGAAACCTAAACCCTAAACCCTAAGCCCGAAGCCCTAAACCCTAAACCGGGGTTTAAGCCTGGAACTCTTGGCCGGTTTCAGGGCCTTTGGGCTCAAGGGTTAGGTTGAGTTTTTGGGGTTTAGGGTTTAGGGTTTGGGGTTTAGGGTATGGTGCTCGAGGTTCTCCGCCTGCAGCAACAGCTCCTCCGCCTGCACCCTGATAGACGGCGCAATGCCAATTACGGCACCAGAAGCCCTGGCGAAGTACCCTCTACTTATCTTTGGGGTTTAGGGTTTAGGGTTTAGGGTTTCTGTGTGGTGCTTTACTGTAACTTTAGACACTGGATTCCTTTTGTAGCTACTTATACCCAAAAAGTATATCCCTAAACCCTAAACCCTAAACCCTTTGTGGTGCCTTACTGTAACTTTAGATCCTTAGCTTTTTGGGTTTATTGGGTTTCTCAATAAGGCAGCTAAAATTTTAATGTTTAGCTACCCTCCTAAGTGCAAGTACTACGCCTCAAGTCCACGGCCCTAAACAAGCCGTCTCAACCTTCAAGACTCTTAAGAAGCCCGCTGCACCTTAAGCCCGCCCCTAAACCCTAAACCCTAAACCCTAAACCCTAAACCCTAAACCCTAAACCCTAAACCCTAAACCCTAAACCCTAAACACTAAACACTAAACCCTAAACCCTAAACCCTAAACCCTAACCATAAAGAGCCGATATTCCTCAAAAGCACCCAGGCATGCACCATCTTCACTTCAAGTACTGTGCCCGCAACCTGTTGGCCTGCGGCCAAGACCGATCTCAAGAGCTTTCGGATTTCAGGGTTCAGGGTTTCGGGTTTAGGGTTTAGGGGTTTTGTGGTTCAGGGTTTTTGTGGCTCAGGGTTTTTGTGGTTCAGAGTTTTTGTGGTTCAGGGTTTTTGTGGTTCAGGTTTTGGGGTCATTCGGAGAGCCATTTCTGCATACAAGTCTTGAAGCCTTGACTTGAATCTCCTTCTTCAACTCTGAACCCTAACTAGATCCTAAGCCGTGAAGGCTGCAGGGGCTGAGAGCTGTACAGGTTTAAGGCTTTGATGAGGCTCCCCATCAGTAATCGAATGAAAGACATTCCACTTCAACAGGCCCCAGGCCCTAACCCAATAAACCCTAAACCCTATAAACCTTCAACCCTCAACCCTAAACCCTGAACCCTAAACCCTAAACCCAACGCAAAGATCGGCCCCCCTGGTATCAGGTCTTTTCCATGGAGCCGACGGCACTTCGCGTGCACTCCGCTTGGGCTGGGGCCTCCAGCACCCTGGGCTCGGGCAGAAGTTGGACTAAGAGTTTAGGGTTCAGGGTAGCCGATGGCACCCAAGTTGGCCTGAAGTCCGAGCCCGGTTTCGGGTTTAGGGTTTAGGGTCGAGAGTTTAGGGTTCAGTCCTCAAAGCCCTAAACTTACTTACACACCTTTAGCCCTACCTTAAGCCCCCCTGAAATTCGACGCCACCAACTTAAAAGCCCAGCGCCTAAACCCTAAACCCTAAACCCTAAACCCTAAACCCTAAACCCTAAACGCTAAACCCTAAACCCTAAACCCTAAACCCTAAACCCTAAACCCTAAACCCTAAACCCTAAACCCTAAACCCTAAACCCTAAACCCTAAACCCTAAACCCTAAACCCTAAACCCTAAACCCTAAACCCTAAACCCAAGCCCAGCGCCGAGATGAAGCCCGTGGCGTCGCTTCTCTTCGGCGTAGGGTGGTGGCGGAATGCCAGTCGCCTTCATGACCGCGGCCCAGTTTTGGGTTCAGGGTTTAGGGCTTGGGGTTGGGGTTTAGAGTTCAGGGTTTGGGGTTTCGGGCTTCGGGTTTGGGGTTTAGGGTTCAGGGTTTAGGGTTTTGGATTTAGGGTTTAGGGTTCAGGGTTCAGGGTTTGGGGTTTAGGGCCTTCATGACTGCGATCCAGTTTATCAAGGGACGAAAAGAGGGGCCCTTATGAGAGGAATCTAGGGCTTATTCAGGGGTTTTCCAGGGGCTACTTCGGTATGTGGGGACTATATGTGGTCTCTATAGGGGTTGTCTCATTTTACCACTTTGAGGGGTTTAGGGTCTTGGGAGGTTTTGGGGCTTTGGGAGGTGTAGGGCTTTGTCAAGGGATGACGACTCGTACCCCTAAAGGTTCCCCTCAATATACGTGCTCCTAGTATGGCCCTATGTTCTCCTCGGGATCCTGAAAAAGGGTCACCCAAACCCAAGTGTACAACCTTCAGGGTCCAAGGTGACTTTGGGAGGTATCGGGCTTTGAGGGGTGCAGGGCTTCAGGAGCTTCAGGGCTTTGGGAGTGTTTAGGGTTTCAGGGTTCTAGGGTTCTCTTTTTTCAGGGGGGAATTAGGAGGCTTAGGGTTTAGGGTTTAGGGCTTAGGGTATAGGGTTTAGGGTTTAGGGTTAGGGTTCGTAGGCTTGGGAGGACTGAAGTTTGAAGGGCTCGGACTCTAGGACACTGCAAAGCCTCGTGGACTCCCGGGTGGGGCATGATGCTGGGCCTCAAGGAGGCCTTGAGAAGGTGGACAAAATCCTAAGCCCTAAGCCCTAAACCCTCAACCCTAAACCCTAAACCCTAAGCCCTAAGCCCTAAGCCCTAAACCCTAAACCCTAAACCCTAAACCCTAAGCCCTAAGCCCTAAACCCTAAACCCTAAACCCTAAACCGGCCGCCCTAAACCCACCCCTGGAATGCTTGGGAGTGCATGGACAGGCACTTATTGTGAGCACGAAGCATTCAGCTTGCAACCTCGTTTTCCACTTGTGGATGTCAGGGCTCACTTGGAACTTGACCTGGATTCAGACCCATATTTCTGGGGTTTAGTTGATGAGTGGCTTCAGCGGAATCCTCACGATGCCAACTCCCTGCAACTGTGAGCACGAAGCGTTCAGCTTGCAACCTCAAAAAGGTTTATCTGCCTAACCCTGGCGAGGCGCGGAGCTTGCCAAGCACGCCTGGGTAATAGGGTTTAGGGTTTAGGCTTTAGTGTTTAGGGTTTAAGATTGTACCCCGTGGCGGAATGGTGATCGGGCCTTCAAGCGGCCTTGGCCTATGGCCTACACGCAGCAATGGAGGATGCGCGTGACCAGGACAGCTGAGAGAGGCAGGTCGCAGACCAGCATGTTTGTTGGTTGATTTGGTGGCGCTGCATGGCCGGATGAGATTCCATGAGTACCGAGTTGAGGGTTGGGTTTCCGGTTGGGGGCCCTAAACCCCAAACCCTAAACCCTAAGCCCTAAACCCTAAACCCTAAACCCTAAACCCTAAACCTGCATGGCGTAAGAGCTTGAGGTTGATTTGGGGGTTTTGGGGTTCGATATTCAGGCCTGCCGAGGCTTACTTACCTCCCTAAACCCTTGGGGCCTTAAACCCCCTTAAACCCCTGAAACCCTCAAACCCCTCAAACCCTTAAACCCCCTTACATCCCCTTAAACCCTTAAACCCTTAAACCCCCCTTAAATCCCCCTTAAATCCCCTTAAACCCCCTTAAACCCTAACTCCCAAACCCTAACCCTAAACCCCAAATTATGCTTGCCATCAGCCACTTGGCACCCTCGGCTGTACACCCGAAGCCGGGTGTGCGGTGTACCTGGTGGGACCCGCTTGACCTGCAGTGTTGATGGGTTATTACCTGCTAGTTAAGGGTAGATACTGCTAAAATTATACACTATACCTACGAATTCAGGGTAGTTACGACGAAACTGTAGGCAGACAGAGTCCCAGCTAGGGTTTTAGGGTTTAGGGTTTCGGGCTTCGGGTTGAACATAGGTTCTTTAGGAGTTTCGCGGGGCTTTCAGGGTTTGTACAGGGTTTATAGGGCTTGTAGAGCAGGGGCGTACAGGGCCCTGAGCCCTAACTAAAACCCTAGACCGAAGCCCTAAACCCTAAACCCTAAAACCCAAACCCTAAACCCTAAACCCTAAACCCTAAACCCTAAACCCTAAACCCTAAACCCTAAACCCTAAACCCTAAACCCATGAGCGGTTTTCGGGTTGTGCTGAAGTCGCCAGAGGATCCCGATGCCGGCTGGAATGGGCTGGGCCTCACAGCGGCAGTGCCCCAGGCCTTTTGTCTGTTGAGGGCTATTTAGGGTTTAGGGTTTAGGGTTTAGGGTTTAGGGTTTAGGGTTTAGGGTTTAGGGTTTAGGGTTTACGATATTAGGGGGGGTACCTTCTCGAGGTCCTTTTTTTAAGGAACCCTACTATTTGGGGGACTCTATTCGGGGTCCCCTATTTTCGTAACCCCATTGCTCCACAACCTTCTGTTGTCCTGCGGCTTAGTGTTTAGAGTGGAAGCTTATGAGCTTGCTCATCGTCGTGGTTCTTAGGAGGGATGTTGAGAAATACACCCCCCCCCCCCACTTAAACCCTTAAAGTGATATCTGTTAGAGGGGGTACAAGTAGGCATATGATGTTCCCTTGCTAGGCACCTATGAAAAGTGCACGCTCTCTCAATTTCAGGGTGTTCGGCGAAAGCCAAAGCCCGAAGCCCAAACCCCAAAACCCTAAACCCTGACCCCTAAACCCCAAGTCTAAGCCCTAAGCACTAAGCCCTAAACCCTAAACCCTAAACCCTAAACCCTAAACCCTACACCCTGCACCCTGCACTCTAAACCTAAACCCTACCAACCTTAAAACCCTATAAACCCACTAAACCCTCCACGAGCAGGCCGACCGTGGCGGTGGGAACGCGGACTCGGTGCGTCCGCTGCTGACCGGCGAGGCAAGCCTGCTTTCAAGGGGTTTAGGGTTTAGGGTTTAGGGTTTAGGGTTTAGTGTAGGCCCTAGTTGGTAGGCCACGGTAACCTAGGGTTTGGGGCTTGTAGGGTTTAGTGTAATTGAAGGTTCATGACTATAGGTAGGCCCTTGGGATATTTTGAATTTTCCATCAGGGAGAGAGTTGAAGCTTGACCAAAGACTGTATCTTTTCATTCGGTCCCCATCAGCACCCTAAACCCTAAACCCCAAACCCTAAACCCTAAACTCTAAAGCCTAAACCCCAAACCCTAAACCCTAAACCCTAAACCCTAAACCAGCAGATACGGTGGTTTCCTGCTCATGGTAGCTTCATGTAAAATTCTGAAGGTAGGAAGTGTGGGGTGGTTTGGGGATGGGTCCAGTGCGCGCAGGCATTTTTGGAGAGAGCAGAAAAGAATCAGACGGGTTAGGGTTTAGGGTTGAGGGTTGAGGGTTGAGGGTTGAGGGTTGAGGGTTGAGGGTTGAGGGTTGAGGGTTGAGGGTTGAGGGTTGAGGGTTGAGGGGGTGGACATCCGAAACCACGATTGGGGCTGGGCTTCTCGAGGGCTCCCTGAAACTGAGATCCCAAAAGCCAGAACACCCAAATCCCTAAGCCATAAGAGCCCTAACTAAATCCTACAACCCCGAAAGGCCATGAATCCTAAATCCTATGAGCCCTCAACTCTAAATCCCAATTCCCAGAAACCCCCCAGCCCTGAACACAAAATTCCCTCAACCCCAAACGCGCGGAGCCAGGGCTTTAAGACTTTGGCTTTGGCAGGTCAGCCGCGAACCCCTCAATCATCAAAGTATTCAAAAACCTAAGCCCCAACCCCTAAGCCCCAACTTGCCTAAACCCTAAACCCTAAACCCTAAACCCTAAACCCTAAACCCTAAACCCCTAAACCCTGACCCCTAAACCCTGAGTCAACTGTCGGCTTGCTGAGCAACAGAAGCATTCGAGGCCGCGTGTCCCACGGTTGGCCAACACCAGAACAATGCAATCCCTGCGCGCATCGTCAAGATTGTTTTTGGAGATGCGTCTCCCAGAGCATTGCTTGACAAATCCCCGAGGCCGACGCGTCATACTGGAAGAAGAGTGGGGCGAGAAGGAGCAAGAAGTGAGCCGGATGTTGGTGCGCAGCCTGATGTACAGCAACTTCATGGGCTTGCAGGCGGCCGTCGCTGGGTGGAAGCTTAAGGACAACTCCGACGGACCAGCACCAAAGGTTGCGTGCCATCTTGGCAGACTCGGAAGACATCTGGTAGGTCGCCTGGAACCTGTCCGGAGACGTCTATCTTCGGACGACCTTGCCGAAAGCCCTTAAAACCCTACAAACCCTTCAATCCCCTGCCCGAGCCCGCTTCGGACGCTCTTGAGGCGACCCTAACCCCTAAACTCTACACCCTCAAAACCCTCAAAACCCTCAAAACCCTCAAAACCCCAAACCCTAAACCCTAAACCCTAAACCCTGAAAAACTTTCAAAGGCCTAAAGCCGCTGACAGGACCTGGCCCTCAAGCAATGGATGGGCAACCCTAGAGCCCAAACCCTCAAAACCCTCAAAACCCTCAAAACCCTCAAAACCCTCAAAACCCTAAACCCCTAACCCTAAACCCTAAACCCCTAACCCTAAACCCTAAACCCTAAACCCTAAACCCTAAACCCTAAACCCTAAACCCCTAACCCTAAACCCTACCTAAATCCTAAAAACCCTCAAGGCCCTAAAGCCCCTGGCAGGACCTCGCACTCAAGCAATGGATGGGCACGGTCTGGCAGCTGCACGGGGAGCCCAGCGTCGACGCGGAGGCAGCCGGGCTGGGGAGTGTAGACTACATGGAAGTCTAGGTGTTTAGGGTTTAGGGTTTAGGGTTTAGGGTTTAGGGTTTAGGGTTTAGGGTTTAGAGACTAGGGTTTAGGGTTTAGGGTTTTGGGTTTAAGGCCAGATTGCGGGACAGAGGGCTTGAAGATCTAGGGGTATGGGGATGAAGGCTCAGGGTCTACAGACTTTGAAACCTTAAATCAGCAGGTGACTTCTGGGTGAGTCGTGTAGGCTTGGGTCCTCATATTAAAGGATTTGTGAAGTAAGGGTTTAGGGTTTGGGGTTTGAGGTTTAGGGCTTAGGGTTTAGGGTTTAGGGTTTGAGGAAATCTGAAGACACGAGCCCAAGTGACTACGTTGACGGTGCTGGATATGCAATTCTCGCTTCCCGCGCAGAAACGAGAAGTCCAGCCCCTGAACTTCTTCAGCGTCTTTCTAAAATCCTTCTCTACCCTTCACACCTAACAACCTAAATCCTAAACCCTAACCCCCCCCCCCCCCAAAAAAAAAAAAAAAGTGTATATATATATATATAATAGAAAATACAAGAAAAAAACCTACAACCCCACGGCCGAAGCACCCCAGAGCCTAAGCAGCCCACAACCCCCGAAAACCCCAAAGACCCAGAACCTTGAAAGCCCAACCTCCAATTCCCTAAACCCCTCAAGAGCCTACACCCAAGAAAGGACCGACACCTTGCGCACTAAAGGCCGAAAGGCCCTCAACCACATATGTGGTCAGTTCTCTAAATTATGGTCCCTTTGGGGGTTGCTATTCTAAGGCGACCCTTAATACATAGGGCACCCCCAAAAAGGGACCGTAATGTACGGAGAACTAACCATATGGTAGATGATCGGAGATTCTTTTTCCGACACCCCCCCTAGGAAGACTACAGTAGATAACCCTAAACCTTAAACACCCTAAACGACGCCAGACGCCCTAGAAACCCAAACCCTAAACCCTAAACCCCTGAACCCCTAGAAACCCAAACCCAGAATCCTAAAACCTAAACCGGACCCCTAGACAAACCCTAAACCCTAATCCCCGGAACCCTAGAAACCCTAGACCCTAGACCGAGAACCCCTAGAAACGCTAACGATTTTGTTTGGGGCTTTCCGAAAATGGGGGTACCCTTTTGGGGGGTCCGTTTAAGGGGATTCTATTCTATTTGGGGCATAAAAGGGTTTATGGTTTGGGACCTTAAACCCTAAACCCTAAGCCCTAAACCCTAAACCCTCAACCCTAAACCCTAAACCCTAAACCCTTATTTGGGAAATGCCCACACAAGCCTGAGAGCCCTGGAGGTTCCCCCGCCAGCGCGGGTAATCCTTCAGATCCAGCCGGATGGCAGCCTGTGGGTGCGGAGGTGGCGTAGGGTTTAGGGTTTAGGCTTTAGGGTTTAGGGTTTAGGGTTTAGGGTTTAGGGTTTAGGGTTTAGGGTTTAGGGTCTGGGTCGCCTCAGGCCGCGAAGCACGGCTTCGGGTGTTTAAGAGTTTGGTGGGTTTTTTGCGGGGTTTTCGGGGGTTTGGGGCTCAAGGGTTTTCAGGGGTTTGTGGTTTAAAGGTTTCGGAGACTCAGTGCTTCTGGTTACCCTGAACCTAAGCCCCAAACCCTAAAGCCTAAAGCCTAAAACCCTAAACCCCCTTCAGGGGTGTTAGGGTTTCAGGGTTTCAGGGTTTCAGGGCTTGAGGGGTTTAAGGGCTTTAGGGGAGCAACCGTTGGACCTGGCCTTTGAATTATGGCAGGTTTCGAGTTCAGGCTCTTTTGGGTTTAGGGTTTGGGGTTTAGAGTTTAGGGTTTAGGGTTTAGGGTTTCATGTTCAGGAATTAGGATTCTGGGTTCAGGTTTTTAGGGTTCGGTTCAGGCTTTCAGGCTTTTAGGGCTTGGGTGTTTTGGGTTTAGGGTACGGCGACGCTCAGGCTCAGTCTGCCTTCTTTCTTGAGCCGGCCAATTGTGTCGGGCAAAAGCGCTAAACCCTAAACCCTAAAAACCCTATAATAAACCCTATAAACCCTATAAACCCTATAAACCCTATAAACCCCATAAACCCCCTAAACCCTCTAAACCCTATAAACCCTATAAACCCTATCAACCCTATAAACCCTATAAACCCTATAAACCCTCTAAACCCTCTAAACCCTATAAACCCTATAAACCCTATAAACCCTAAACCCTAAACAGCTTAACCCGTTAGGGTTTAGGCTTTAAGGGCCCCCACAGCATCCCAATAGCCTGCTCTCCGCCACCAGAAAAGGAGCCCCTGTGAAGTTATAAACCCCTAAACCCTAAACCCTAAACCCTAAACCCTAAACCCTAAACCCTAAACCCTAAACCCTAAACCCTAAACCCTAAACCCGCCAGCCCTCTTGTTGGGGTTACACTCCCTGGTGCTAACAGTTGCTTCCCACCAAGTTTCCGTTTAACTCGAAATCCCGAACTCCCTAAACCACAACAACCCTGAGCCCAAATCCCTAAAAAAGACCTCTACCCTAAACCAAAAAACTCTGAGCCCGAAGCCTTACACGCCCTAAGCCCTGTACCCTAAACCATAAACACCCTAAGCCTCAAACCCTAAAAACCCTCTACCCTAAACCCAAAACCCTAAGCGCCCTAGACCCTAAACCCTAAATGCCCAAGACCCTAAACCCGAAGTCCTAAACCCTACAAACCCTTAACCCCAAACCCTAAAACCCGAAGCCCCTGTGAGGGACTCGGCGAGTCTGTGGATACCCCTCCTCTCGAAGTCCTTCGCGCGGATGCCTGGATTGCTTGGGCTTCCGTCAGACTGAGTATGCTTTAAGGGGGGTCTAGGGTTCGGGAAATAGGGTTCAGGGTTTAGGCAACAGGGTTCAGCGTTTAGGGCTTTGGGTTTTGGGTTTATTAGGGTTTAGGGTTTAGGGTTTAGGGGTGTAGGGTTTGGGGGGTTGAGGTTGTCGTGGGGCTCGAGGGACCTGATAGCCTTGGGTTTGGAGACCCTGTTAAAACATAGGGACTGGGTAGTTAACCTTCAAATTTTGGTTTAGGGTTTAGGGTTGTATCCTACTTGATTTCAAGGGTAGGCAGCCCCGAAGCATTCTTAAAGTAGATATGAAGGGAAACCTTGGGGGGTTCGGGTGTT
>CAJNDS010002834.1:55000-65000 GCA_905221605.1 Symbiodinium natans
CATGAGCTTGAGGCACCCGACCGAGCCGGCAGCAGCAGCGCTGACTACGCTGGCGCTGCGCGCGAAGCCCATGGCACTGATGCGAAATGAGCATTAGTGCACGAGCAGCTTGCAGATCTGCACCACAAAGGCTGCGCTTCCAGCAGGAGCATGTGTGACGCGTCTGCCTGCACACTTGGCCGCCGCAGATGCGGACATGATGCAGCTGGCCACGGCTCTGGGGCCATTGCTGGAGCGGTTTTAACCCCATTAAGCACGGAGGGAAAGCCCACCCCGAAACCTCAAGCCCTTTAACTCTGAAACTTCACTCCCTTTTATGGACGTCGATGAAATCCCAGCCCTACGCATCATCCCGAAGCCCTAAACCTCCCCAAGAACCTCGCCAGGAATCCCCAAGCCCACAGCCGTCAACCCTGTCAACTCTCTCCGGTACACCCTAGAACCCGTATGAGCCTTAAACCCAAGAAGCCCTAACGAGGTCATGCTCTGTGGGCAACACCCTCGTCCGACCCTAAACCCTAAACCCTGAACCCCACAGCCAAGAAGTCCAAGCCTCAAAGAGGTCGCGCTCTGTGGGCAACACCCTCGTGCGACTCAGCACCGCTGCGCGCAGCCCGGCGTCCAGCGCCGCGCGGAGCATGGGCAGGCATGGGGGAATTTAGGTAGGGTTTATAGGGTTTATAGGGTGTAAGCCCTTAAAGCTTATGTGGTTATAAAGGGTTATAAGGGCTTATTTATAGGGGTTATAGGGCTTATTATACAGTCTATAGGGTTTACAGGCTTTATAGGGTTGATGGATGTTAGGGTTTACGGTTTGTCGGGTTTAATGGTTTCGGGCCTAAAGGGGGGTTTAATGTTTAGAGGGTTGAGGGCTTAGGGGTTGAAGGGGCTTTATTCAGTTTATATCTGGTGATTTCTCTACATGATGGCCCTTTTTGGGGTCCCTATTATATGGCGGCTCATTTAGGGTACCCAAAAGGGGGCCATAATCTAGAGAGCTGACCATATAGACTCATTGCAGGGTTTCTAGGGCTTGCAGCGCTTATAGGGTTGAGGGTTCGGGCTTCTGGAGTTTATAAGGCTTAGGGGCTTCGGGCTTTTCGGGCTTCTGGGGTGCGTCATGGTGCGCCCTGAGAGCGGGTTTAGGGCTTAGGGTGAGAACCCGCTAAGTACGCGGTCTTGCCCCCGTTAGACCCGAAACCCTCCTATAAGCCCCTTTGAGCTACTGGGGCACCGCAACTGGATTTAGGATTTAGGTTTTTAGGGTGGGTCCACTTGCGGCGTTACAGCTAGGACCGAGAGCCGTGTAAACCCCAACCCCTGCCAGTAGCACCCAACGGCGTACCCAAGGTGGCGGCAGAATCCATCCGAAAGACTACAAGGTGCTTTATAAATCATCCAGGGCAGCAGATCCTTTCTTTCCCGAAGCACCTGTTTTCCCGCGCTCCCAAAGCCGGAGCTCGAACATGGCGACCTTGACGGCCCTCACGGCCTTCGTAGCTCCCAAGGAGGCTGGGCTCCACGTGAAGTTCCAGAGCCTGGCGGGGGAGGCCGTGTGTGAGGTGAGCCTGGCCCCGGGCTCCACCTTGGAAGACCTGGAGGGCCATCTGAAGACCCATCTCGGGATAGGGAGAGACTTGGTAGCCCAGCGGTGCCCTTTTGCCCCCTTTTTTTGGTTCAAGGGTTCCCTACATAAGGTATCCAACGGTACCCTTATTAAAGTATGGTTTCTGGGCTACCGAGGAGAAGATGCTGAGCATGAGTCCTTCGACATCTTCGCACATCCCTCCCAGGAGCCGCTGGACAAGCGCGAGCAGGCGGATGCCCACGCAGAGCTCACCTTCAGCAGAGACATCTTCGTCTCCGGCCGAAAGTTTCTGGCCGCGATGGCAGTCGAGGCCTTCAACCCGCAGTCAGGAGCCTTCGATGTGAACTGGACTCTGAGGACGGCCCAGAACGTGGCACGGGCGGAAGTGGAGCCGTTTCTCGGCAGCTTGGAGCTGTCGGATCTGGAGGGGGTGAAGTTCATGCGCGTCTTTCAGCGCCTCACAGTCCCATCCGAGGAGTGGAATTTGATGAACCTGAAATTGCTTCAGGATTTGGATCCGAGGTTGAAGTTGTGCAAGCATGTGCTGTGCAAGCACTGGCGCCAGGTGGCAAGAGAAGCAGCCACGAGGAGGGTTGTGCGGCAGCCCTCGCCCCTGTGTCTCCTGAAAAAGAATAAGCGCGGAAATGTCGTTGGAATGGAATGCGTGTCCTCAGACTCCAGCTTTCCTGACGGCTTCGATGGCAATCTTCAAACTGCTTTGCGTCTGAATGACGTTCTTCCTGAGGCTACTTCCGTGGGTTCGCGTCTGCGTGCGCTTGCGTCCCTGCACTGGGGCCCGCAGATTCCGCCCACTCCATCAGCACTAGAGCAGGCGTGGGCATGGCTCGAAGCTGGCGCCAAGGACGAGGAGATTCTCGGAGCTGATGCCCCCGCAAGTGCCTGGGAGAACGTGCGGGTGGCCCATGTGCAGCTGCGGCTGGCGTGTGACTTGGGCCCCGTGGCCGTGGAGCAAAACCTGGATACGAACTTCTTCCGCTTCGTGACGAAATTCCTCGGCTGGAGGCTGTGCGTGGTGCGCTTCTGGGGCTTGCACTGCTTCGTTCGCGACGCTCGCGACATGGAGAAGGAGGACTCTAGCAGCGCCCTTGGCGAGCGGGCGACCTTAGAGGAGCACCTGGACAGAGCCATAAAGGAGGCGAAGGGAGATGGAGACTTTCGAGGGGTGATGATGCTGGTGCTGGACCTCCCCGAGAACCATGACCTCACCAGCCACTGCCAGAGCTTGGAGTGGAAGCACTCGAAGACCATGCCGCTGCGCTTCGTCCTTTGCGAGTGCGTGCACTATGACCTCAAGGACTCAGGGAGCCTGCTGCGATTTCTCCATGAGGCCGACGTGCGGCTGGTGCGTCTCGAGTACTTGCGGGAGCTGTGCCGCAAGGGCCGGCGCCTGCCAAGGCGGCAGGAAGCTGAGAAGGAAAGGACGGAGTCCGGCGAAGCAGCGCTTGTGGATGACATTCTGAGCTGTGTCAAGATCAATGAGCAGACCGGGCACATGTCTACAGAGTCCCAGGAGGGTCAGATGGTTGAGGTCCGGCTGGTTTCGGTGTCACATGCCTGGGAGAGCATGCAACATCCCGACCCGTGGGGGTTCCAGCTTGAGACCGTTGTCGAGGAAATGGTGGCGAAGCACAAACCTGCCGGAAATCGACGCCAGGTCTACCTCTTCTTCGACTACCTCTCTCTGCCGCAGTACGAACGAACGACCTCAGAGGAGAAAGAGTGCTTCCAGCGCGCCGTCGAGAACATGCACCTCATGTACGCTCACGAGGCCATTCACGTCTTCGTTCTCGACAAGCTCACGCCAGCGGATAGACAAAGCAAGGACGGTGAGATCATTGTCTACCATGAGGACAGCGAAGCAGTCAAATCTGTGCCCGTCAAAGACCTGAAGTTCAACGAGACGCCGTACCTTTCGAGAGGATGGTGCCAGGCGGAGACAGAGTGGGCAAGCCTGCGAGAGACACTCTCGCACATGCCCTCACCGCCAAGCAAGTTCCAGGAGGGTTTTGTTCGAAACTAGGGGGTACTTGATTGGGTCCTGATTACAAGGGACTCCGATTATTTGGGGACGAAATTAGGGGTCCCCTCAACCCTAAACCCTAAGCCCTCATTTCTGTCAACCCTCAGGAGAAGATGGGGCAGTTGGCGTTCACGCACCGGAACGATGCGGGAGCGGTCATCCAACTCCAGGCCCGCGTCTTCTTTCAGAAGACTTCGGCCACCACCCAGCTGCTTCTTGACAGCCCAGTGGTACCCTTTACCCTTTTTTGGGCTATGGGTTCCCTTGCAAAGTAACCAACCCTAAAAGGGTGCCAGTATTATAGTATGGTTACCGGGCTACCAAGGCTCCTGGAGGGGCTTGACGAGGCGCAGGTTCGCCTCCTCTGCGAAGTGCTGCCTTCATACACGCGCCTGGAAGACATCGTCTTGACCCTGGGGACCACAAGAACCCCAAAAATTGGGGCCCTGTACCCCAGTGCTGCTGTAATTCCTATGTCAAGGTACCCTAAACCCTAAACCCTAAACCCTAAACCCTAAACAGGGTTCATATTGGTGCCCTAGGAATGGGAACGTGCAGCTGGGCACCCGTGGAGCTGTGGCGGCCGTGCAGTCCGCCGCAAAGTTTGTTCACATGGAGTCCTGTGGGCTTCAGTCACTTAGAAGCCGAATGAGTACATTAAAGGGTTTAGGGTTTAGGGTTTAGGGTTTAGGGTTTAGGGTTTAGGGTTTGGCGTTTAGGGTATCTTACTAGCTGAACGAGTACACTTCACACTTTTTGGAATACCATAATTCCCTATAAAACTGAAAGTGTGCACTTTTTTTGGGGGGGGGGGGAGGGGGGGGGGCTTATGAACTCAGCAACTAAGGTCAGCCGATGCCAAGGCCATGGCTGAAGCGCTCTCGTCCAGCAACTCGGGTATGCTTGGGCCTTTTCCTCTTTAATGGGGTTCAAAAGGGTCATATTTCTATAGGAATACTTCTCCGAGGATTCTACCGGGATGTGTTATTGTAAGAGGATCATATTTAGGAACAATTGCAGAGGGTATAAAGCCTAAACCCTAAACCCTAGAACCCTAAACCCTAGGGCCATCCTAGGCAAGGACCGGCCACACCTGGAGCTTTTGAACCTCAAGGGAAACTTCATCGACGAGGAAGGCCAGAAAGCGCTTGAGAGGGTGACTGGGCAGGGCTTCGGATATTTTGCATATGTTCCCCGTATTTGGTTTAGGAGGATCATCTGTAGGAATATTTCATTATTTCCCTTTTTGGTCGTTTTGTCACTTAGTTGGTTTGGAAGGATCGTCTTTGGGAATATTTCGTTGTTTTCCTTATTGGGTTGCGGAGGATCGTGTTTTAGGAAGATGTTTCAGAGGGTCTTAGAAGGGGACCAACCCAGGTGAGACGGCGCCTCCCGAATCTCCAGATCGAGTTTCGCGGCCAGCTTTGCCCCGGCGATGTCGGCCAAAGGATGCCAAGCATCACTTGGTCGGTTCCGCGCGCGACAGTTGTCGCGGTACAGATACCCACGGACACCGTGCTTGATTACGAGGGGCCACTTCTGATACGCAACTTCCCTGGTGTCGTGCTCCGCATGCAGAAGCTCGAGTTTGCAGCAGAGGCAATCACGGCAGAAACCTTTGAAAGCGCTGCGAAGAATATACGGAAAGCCGCAGAAACGATTCTTCCTCACAAGTTCAGCGCAATCGGGCTGTCGTGCACTTCGATGTCTTTTGTCCTTGGCCCCAAGCGCGTCGACGAGCAGCTCAACAGTGTATGCCCGACGGCAGCCGTCACAGATGCTAGGCTCTCAATGGGCTTTCCGAATATAGGGTTCCCGTAATCGCATTTGGGAGGAGCCATATTCTAGGACGCAGGGTAGGCCCTTATTCCTTTTTTTAGGGTTCCCTTGTGAAGATTTGTTTCAAAGGCCCCCTTTTATAGGGACTCTTGGGTCTAGCATTGGGTCAATTAGGGGTAGGCCTTGTTTTTGGCAACGCCCTAAACCCTAAACCCTCGTACAACGTCCCAAACCCTAAACCCTAAACCCTGTAACCCTAAACCCTCATACCCTCTGCTTCAAAGAGTCGGCCCCGAAGGCCTGAAGCCTTCGAACATCATCTACGATCGAAGCTTCGGTTTAGGGTTTAGGGCCCCAGTTTAATGGTTTGCGGGTTTAGGGGTTTAGGGTTTAGGGGCCCTAACCCCTAAGCCTGAAGCCCTAAGCTCTATAAGCCCTAACCCCAGAAATTCTGCATAATCTTGGGATCTAAATTATGGAAGCCCTTCTGTTCTGGTGAGCGGTGTTCGGCCATTACCCAAATTTACTGCCAAAAAAGGGCCCCAGTTTAGATCATCACCCAAACGTGGTTTCCGAAAATTAACGTGTCCCTGTTGGGCACTTTTTTGCGGGTGCTTTACGTGGATTTCTTCGAGATTTGCGACAAGAGGGATCCCAAACCCTAGTGAAATTCCAAAACCTAACTCCGGATGCCCCTAAGCCCCCAAAACCTAAGTTTTGCCATCGAAAGAGCCCAGGACATGGCCAGAGCACAGGTCGCTAGCCTCCGCGCACTTCGCGCGACTCGCCTCGCCCTGGTCACGCCCTACATCCAGGAGCTTGCTGGTGTAAGGTGTCGGGCTTCGGGAATGATGAACCTAGGATGCCCAGTACCCTTAGTCCCCACCGGACAAGTGGGGTTGCAAAACGGCGGCGCGCATGATGTGACGCGACTCTCAGGACAGAAGGCAGTACAGCATTGAGGACCACAGGCAGACAGCAAGGAGTACGAGATTCAGGACAATAAGCAGGCCAGGGAGGCTCAGGCGGGCAACTGTACCGGAAATGTGGCCACTTGCAATAAGCAGGCCAAGGGGGGTTCAGGCGGCAACTGTACTGGAATGTGGGCCAGACGCAATAAGCAGGCCAAGGAAGCTCAGGCGGGCAACTGCAAAAAGCGGGCCAAGCAGGCTCAGGCGGGCAACTGAACCGGAAGCAAAAAGCAGGCAACAAACCCCAGCTTCCGAAAGGGACGTAGGTTTGCGGTTTCAGGCATTTAGAGAGGGGCTTGGATTCCAAGGTCAGGGTTTGGATGCTCGAAGTGGTAATTCCCCTTTTTTAGGGGTTTTAGGTTGCCTTATAAACCCCTTAAACAGAAGGGCACCCTTTGAAATCCCGGGCTGGGCAGCCTAAACACCCTCAACCCCACAAGCCCCAACCCTCAGTAGAGTAAGGTATCTGACCTAAGTTGTCCTGCCATTTTTGGGGCTCTCATGGCAGTATTGTCCTTGTCCCCCTTTGCCATTGCGCACGGAATCGTGCCTGAATTAGAGGGTTTAGGGGTTTAGGGAGATGTTTTCTAGGGAGCCCCATACAATAGTACTTCCTCTTTTGAATTACCCAATGTGCTAGTCCATTTCTTTGGCCATGCCTAGAATGAAGTACCCCCCAAGAAGGAACTACACTGAAATGTCTAAGGCTTGAACTGCACCTTAAAACTAGGACACAGAGGAGGACGTTACTCTTTTTGTTGTTTAAGTCTTGGGTTCCCTTATACGCCCCTTTTCAACCCGAAAGGGCACCCTTTGTATTACTAGGTTCGTCTTGGGGTCTAGAAAATTAAACATCCTAAACCCTAAGCCTTAAACCCTAAACCCTAAACCCTAAACCCTAACCCCTAAACCCCAAACCTTAAACCCTAAACCCTAAACCCTGAACCCCAAAACCCTTCGAAGGAAGTGGCCGCAAAGAACGTCCAGATGCTGGAGGAGGAGGGCTTTGAGGTGGCTCAGTCGTCGGGTTTCGGGCTTCAGGCGTTTTAGGGTTTAGGGTTTAGGGTTTAGGGTTTAGGGTTGTGGCCCCCCAATCCACCTGAAGAACTGGACAAGTCAAATGCAACAAGGAACCCTAAGCCCTCTAAGCCCTCCAAGCCTAAATCCATCCTAAGCCCTGACCGTAAACCCTAAACCCTAAGCCCAAAGCCCTAAGCCCTAAACCCCAGGCCCTAACCCTAAGCCCCAAACCCTAAACCCCAAACCCCAAACCCGATCAACCCTCCACCGCCGGTTTGGGTATGAGGTTGTCTCGCACGCGACCATGGGCCTGACGCACGACTCGCAGACCGACAAGGTCTCGAAGGAAGCCGCTGTGTTGGGGGGTCTAGGGTTTGGGGTTTGTAATAGGGATCGGGATTAGGGTCTTGTACAGTTAGGCTTTAGGGTGTGTATACTCTTGTGACAGCTCACAATAGCTACTTGAGGGAACGCCGAGCTTGCACAAGCCTCCAAATTTGGGAGATCAGCTTATACCCTTCACCCTAAACCCGCTGTTTAGGGGGCTAGCCTAAACCTTTAACTCTAACACCTAAACCCTAAACCCTAAACCCTAAACCCTAAACCCTCAACCCTAAGCCCCTGGTGTCGTAAACCCCCCATGTCTCGGAAGGACACTATCAAGGCCTGGGCTCACGCGGTCGATACCGAGGCGGCAGAGGTGGCCATGGACAAGAGAAGTGTTTCGGGTTTAGGGCGTTTAGGGAGCTGAGGGAGTTTAGGGAGCTGAGGGAGCTGAGGGAGTTGAGGGAGTTGAGGAGGTTGAGGGGGTTGAGGGGGTTCAGTGTTCAGGGCTTGTTTAGGGTTTGGGGATGATACCTCGAGGGTTCCCGCCCCAATTAGTTGTCTCCAGCCTCCCGAGTCAAAGGGCACATAATCGCCGATTTTTTTTGTGGGTAGGGGTTTTAGTGATGAAGGGGTGACAGGAAAAGATACTCCCCGCAATTCCTCCAACTAGCAGATCTAGAACGCTCAAGCCTAGAAACGACACAGCTTCAACACCCCCAAACCCTCAACCCTTTAGGTTTTAGGGGTTTTGGGTTAAGGGGTTGAGGGGTTGAGGGGCTTCGGGGTGCTTCCAAAAAAGCCCCCCCCCCCCCCTCCCCCTCCCCCCACACCGCTTGCACACTAGGTGCTTGTCATTGGCTGCAGCGCGCTCCGCGCCTGTGAGCCGGGATTTATCGAGGATCTCGAGGCGGCTCTGGGCAAGCCGGTGGTCACCTCGACGCAGGCACCTCGTTGAAGGTTTAAAGGGTTCAGGGGTTTAGGGTTTAGGGTTTACGGTTCAGGGTTTGAACGATCAAGAAGCTTGGTACTGAAAAGTAAGGATAAATCACGAACGCTACAATACCTAAAGTAACAACATGAGGATTCAACATGGGTTATCACTGCAATAATGTTAATCGAAAGCACAGTTAGTTACACCTGGGTTGGTTTGGTGCCAACCCTGGCTTTGCAGCTATACAGGCTATACAGCTATACAGAATGCAGGCATCATTACGCTAACTTTGTAATGCGCGGCAAGTAACATGAGTACATGTGTATACATAGATATGTACGCACATCTGGTTTTAGCGATGAGGGTTGCGGTCGACCTGCAAAATGTGGTAATCTGCCTCCTTCATTCTGCGGTTTAGGGCGTAGGGTTTAGGATTTTGGGGTTAACCTGCAGCCCAGATGGCTTTGAAGGGCTTAAGCACTCATGGGACTCAGTTTACCCAAAGGTTCGCAGTACTTACACTCAATTTTGTAGGAATGAAACAAGAAACATGGTAGGGAAATAGAGTCCTGGGTACCCTGAACCAAACCACCAAGTAAATTTAAGGGGCTGCCCCCAGCATCATGCGCATCATTGGGCCCCCGCTTCTCCTCCTTGGGGCCATCGGCGCATGAAACACAAAAAAGCTGCCCCTGCCGAGGCGGGATTTGAAGCCCTTCTTCCCGAAATAGCGACGCCGCTGATGCTCATGATGCTCGCCGGGGCCCCCCCAAAAGCAGTCTTCCAGGTCGAAAAAAAGCTCAAAACCATCGGTGTGGGCGGCGTTTCCTGCTTTGGAATGCTTTTGAAGGTGCTCTCGCGTCCCCGCCCCGATCCGGTCCGGAAGGGCTTCGGGAGGCCGCGGAGGTCCCATGATGCCCTCCGGGGGCGGGCCCTGCATGCCCAACCCATTGCTAAAGCAAGGGCTTCCGCCCTACGGGCACACAGAGGGGCGTTGCCCGATTTCAGGCCTAGCGGCACGGGCCGGCCCCCGCCCCCCAAAACACGAAACCTTGAACCTTGGCACTGTCTTCTCTTTCCCTTTTTCTTTGTCTTTTATCTTTGTCGCTCTCCTCTTTCTCTCTCTTTCTCTCTCGCTCGCTCTCTCGCTCTCTCGCGTGGTCTTTTTCTGTATTTGTTTCTTCCTCTCTCTCTATTCTTCCTCTCTCTACTTGCCTGTTTTTCTTTTTCTCTGTCTTTCTCGTTCTCCTTTCACTTCTCCTGCGCTTCCTTCTGTTGTTTTATCTTTCTCTTTCGCTTTCTTTGTCTCTTTTCTCTTTTCTCGTTTTTCGTTTCTCTTTTCT
>CAJNDS010002834.1:70000-152500 GCA_905221605.1 Symbiodinium natans
TCTCGAAGCGATCTCCGCAGACGCCTGGCCAGGCCCGCGTCCCCCAGACCCGAACTCTAGGGGTTTGGTTTCAAGACAATATCCCCTAAACCCTAAACCCTAAACTCCAGTACGGGCTTAGAATTGTAGGGTTTAGGGTTTTCGAGCCAAGGATTTGAGGGTTTAGAGGTAGTGTTTAGCCGGTGTGGGGTTTAGGGTTAGCGGGGTTGGGGGGGGGGGGGGGGGGTGTTAGGGTTTAGGGTTTAGGGTTTAGGCGGGGGGGGGGCGGGGGGGAGGGGTAGCTGTACCTAGAAGGTTTGATGGTAGAGCCCGTAGAGCCCCTTTTTGTTCAATACCAACCCCTACCAGAAACTCCATAGCCTTATTCAAAGCTGGGATAGGGTCAGTTCCCATCCCTAATCCCGAAGGCTGAGGTTGATGAAACCCCTCAACCCCAAATCCTAAATCCTGGCGCCGGCGAACCTTGAATCAATCCTGAACTCTAAGACAGAAGCAGCCCAGTCACCTCCCTGGGTGTGGAGGTTGTGACACTTGCCCTAAAACCACCTGCAATTTGCTAAGGGTTTAGGGCTTCGGGTTAAGGGTTTCGGCTTAGCGTGTAGGAGTCATGAATAAGACTTTATCTCAGCTTTTGTTTCTCTGGGAGGCCCGACTTGTGTATTTTCTACGGGATGACATGATTGCAAGTTGCCCTCTAGCTTAGGATTTAGGGAAGAAGCCCGCATGTGTTAGGGGGCGAGGGAGGGTCGGTCTACAGTCTAAACGTCCATATCAGGGAAGATTATATATATATATATATATAGACTTATACAAAGGTCTATATGTCGATAAAGGCATATTTGGTACTGTTTCTACTTGTTTCGCACATCCTAAACCCTAGCTCCTAAACCCCAAACCCGGAACCCTAAACCACTAAACCCGAATTAATCCCCAAATCTAAGCCTAGACCCTGAACCCAAACCAAAGCCTCAACACCCAAAAACTCTAAACAGCAAAGGGTAACCTTATACACCCTATAACCCCTAAACCCCTAAACCCCAAACCCTAAACCCTTAACCCCAAACCCTAAACCCCGAAACCCTAAACCCCTAAACCTTAAACCCCAAACCCTAACCAATTCCTAAATCCCCAAAGCCTAAACCCTAAACCCTAAACCCTAACCCTAAACCCCAAACCCTAAACCCTAAATCCCAAACCCCAAAGCCCTACACCCTCGGTTGGGCAGGCCAGCGCGGGACAACAGAGCGAGGACGGCGATGAGGCCTCAGGGTCCAGGGGTTAGGGGTTTAGGGTTTAGGAGATTAGGGTTCAGGGTTAAGGGTGTAGGTTTTTTTGTGCAGGGTTAGGGGGTTAGGGTTTAGAGTGTAGTTTTTGGGGGTTTCAGGGTTTTAGGTTGTAGGGTTTCAGGCTTTTAGGTTTAGGATTTTGGGTTTCAGGGTTTAGGGCTTAGGGGTTTAGGGCTTAGGGTTTAGCATTTCGGGGTTTCAGTGTTTCAGGGTTTTAGGGCTGCAGGGCTTTAGGGTTTTGGGGTTTCAGAGTTTAGGGTTAGAATTAGGGTTTTAGGGCTCTAGGGGTTGTAGGGGTTTTAGAGGTTTTAGGGTTTCAGGGTTTTTGTGTTTTAAGGTTTGGAGTGCTTAGGGTTTTAAGGTTGCACGCGCGATGAGCACGAGATGTGAGCATTGCACAGTCTGCGAATTAAAGCTTGCCAGTGCCATTGCTTGGGTGTAGGGTTTAGGGTTTAGGGGTCAGGGTCAGACGGGTGCTGGAGAAACCCATCTGTTCCAGCTTGGCAGTGTGCTACTGGCAGTGGAGCTCAGTGTCCCAAAGAGCAGTTGCAGCAACCCTATAGACCCTAAACCCTAAACCCTAGACCCCATAGACAATACAACAGCCCGTTAAGCCCCAACCTTACACACCAAACCCTTGACCCCAAATGTTTGACTCGATAGACCCTAGAGCCCTCAACTCCTTAAGCCCCAAACCCCGAACCCTGTAAGCCCTACAAAGCCAATCGACCCCGCAACATGAAACCCTACACCCCTAACCCTCAAACCGCTCAACCCTGAACCCTACACCCCAAGCCCTAAACCCCTGCAAATTCTAGAACCCTACCTGTAGTTCCTAAAGCCCAGGCTTTTAAAACCTCGCAACCCTCAACCCCCGAACACTAAACACCAAATCCGCAAACTCTAGACCCCAAGCCTTAAGTGCCTCAAACCCGAAACCCTAAACACCCAACCCCCAAGCCGCAAAAGGCTTAAGCCTAAACCCCAAACCCCTAAACCCCAAACCCCCAAATCCTGAACCCCTAAAACCCCACCCCCCACCAGAAGCCGCCCTTGCGTTGCAAAAACCCTAAACCCCAAAACCCTAAACCCCTAAATCCCTAAACCCCAAACCCCAAACCCCAAACCCTAAGCTCCAAACCCCAAGCCCCAAACCCCAAACCCTAAACCCTAAACCCTAAACCCCAAACCCCAAACCCCAAACCCTAAACCCCAAGCCCCAAGCCCCAAGCCCCAAACCCCAAACCCCAAAACCTAACCCTAAACCCTAAAGCCTAAACCCTAAACCCTAAACCCTAAACCCCACTTGCACGGCAAGGTGGCCGCCGCGGCTGCCGCGGCCGCCACGGCTCCTGCGCCGGCGCAGGGGATGGCTGCCGCCCGGCTATAGGGTTTAGGGGTTTAGGGTTGGGAAAGGGTTTCGGGTGGTTTTGGTCAGAGTTCAGGGTTTGGGGTTTATGGTTTTGGGAGTTTAGGGTTTGGGCGGGCTTTGGCGGGTTATTTGCCTAAGGCCGTCAGCCAGAGTGAGTTGGCCTAGTCAAGAGTTAAGGGCTTAGCCGCCCATATACTCGAGGACCCAGAACCCTGAACCCTGAAGCCCCATCCCCTACCCTACTTGTAGGTGACCTGGGTACTTATATAACCCCAATGATAAGTCTTGCTGACGACCTATTAAGAGGGCTTAGGGGGCTTAGTACGGTTACAATTGGGGGCTATAGGTAATTACCTTGAACTTCCAAGTAACTTTAAACTGCGACTTCTGTATTGTCGAGGGAGTCATGCCCTCTCATAACGCCTTAATAATTACAACAGGGTGTTTTTGGGGGTTATTATCGCATAATCACAAAGGGACCTTAAGACAAGGCTATTCGTAACTGTTCCGACCCCTAGAGTCGGGTGGAAACCCTAAAACTTATAGCCCCTAAACCTTAAACCTTGCAAACTCTAAGCCCTAAACCCTAAACCCTAAACCCTAAACCCTAAACCCCTGTAAACCCCTGTAAACCCCTATAAACCCTAGGGTTGCTCGATGGGGATGAACTTCACAGGTGCAGATTGAGCTGAAGGGCGTGGAGCCACGAGCCCGGACTCGGTTGAGGGTTTCTAAACCTATGTAAGCCCTAAACCCTAAACCCTAAACCCTAAACCCTAAACCCTAAACCCTAAACCTGAAGAGGGTTGACTTTAGTCTTTCTGTGGCTTGGGTTACGATCTCAGGCTTTGGGGTTTCCGAGGGCTATTTAGGGCTATTTAGGGGCTTAGCGCCTTTTGCTTTTTCAAGGTGAGCGTGGTGCAATGTCTTTGAGGACCTAATTACAGTTCGGCTTCGGGTTTAGGGTTTAGGGTTTAGGGTTTAGGGTTTAGGGTTTAGGGTTTAGGGTTTAGGTTTAGGGTTTAGGGTTTAGGGTTTAGAGTTTAGGGTTTAGGGTTTAGGGTTTACGGTTTAGGGTTTAGGGTTTAGGGTTTAGGGTTTAGGGTTTCGGGGTGAACGTGTGTAGTCCTATGGGTGGCTTTCCAATTTTTGGTTTCTTCTTGGGCGCCCCAAATGCAGGGCTCCGCTTTCCAATCGTGGGACTGCGCATCGGACCCATAAGCTTTGAGGTCCCTTTTTGAAGATTCTTTCAGGGAATTTCAGGACCATATTCTGAGCACATCAAGGGAAACCTGTAGGGCCTAGCGGTAGGAGTCTCAACCGCTTTGGTGTCTGTAAATCGCAACATAAACCTAGGGTTCTTAAGGGAGGGGGCTTCAAGCAGTATATAACCCAAGGCTCCCCTAAAACTCCTTACTATGCTCCTTCCTAAGCTTTCCTAGGGCCCTAGGTACCTGCCCCCCCCATGCACCCCCTTCCCTTAGGAGCCCTATAAACCCTAAACCCTCATGGGGGGATGGAAGGATGGGACATTGAGCTGCTAAGCAAAGACGCCTCATTCCTTGGACCCTAAACCTTAATAAGCCCCAAGCCCGAAGCCCTAAGCCCTAAAAAGCTAAACCCTAAAACCCGACACCCGAAACCCTAAACCCTAAACCCTGAACCCTAAACCCTAACCCCTAAACCGAACCCTAAACCCTGCCTTTCACCACAATCCACTGCATTTTCGCAAGAGCGCTCTGGCTCGAGTCTCTCCCCCAATTCCATCGCGTCTGCGAACTCCTTGCTTTGGAGTCATGCACCTGGGTCGCGATGCGGGGCCAGCCTAAACCCCAAACCCACATTCTTGCAGGCCTCAAGCCGTAAACCCTAACCCTAAGCCCTAAGCCCTAAGCCCTAAGCCCTAAGCCCTAAGCCCTAAGCCCTAAGCCCTAAGCCCTAAGCCCTAAGCCCTAAGCCCTGTATTGCTTTTGACGCCCTGTGTGCCGGCCTTGCTTTGGAAGTCTGCGAAACCCTTACCTTGTGAACCCAGACTTCTTACGTGTTCTGATAAGGGCTAGGATGCCCAGTAGTACCCTTATTCCCTTTTTGGGGGGTTTAGGTTCTCTTTCACACCCGTTTAAGCAAAAAAGGGCACCCTTTTTAAGCTGGGCAGCCTAGAACGGCTAAGGGAACGAAGGAACGAGGGAAGGGAACTAATCTAGGGGTCGGAATAATTACTAATAGTATTCCTTTATGGTTTCTCTCTTGTATCCCCTATATCCCTTTCCATGGGATTGTATTACATAGTGCACCTGGTGCTTTCCTTCAATTCCCTCTGCTAAGCTTAGTAGCTGAATGAGCACTCTATACACTTTTTGGGAGACTATAGTAGTAGGGTTTAGGGTTTGGGGTTTAGGGTTTAGGGCTATCCCCTATAGAACTGAAAGTGTACACTAATTTGGGGGCTTATGAAGGAAGACCCAGTAAGGTGTTGGTTGCGCTCCTATTGAAGGCATGGAGAGTTGCGCCTGCAGGGGGTTGGGGTTTAGGGGGTTTGAAGGCCTTTGTTTACAGTAAACTCCATAAAGCTGGAACATCCTTATCCCCACAGCCTAAAGGGCATACCAAAGGGAATCCGGGCTCTAATCGTCTTGAAACCCATATTCCCACTTTCTGGAGTTACTGTAGGAGGTATAGGGTTGAGGATTCAAGAGATTTTGGGTTTGGGGTTTATACGGTTTCGGGTTGAGGGCATGCCGACACCAACGTCCTGTTGAGTGAAGGAGCATTCCTTCAACCTGACTAGGATCCTACGTACAATTTCAAGGGTTTTTGGAGCCTCTCAGCACACTTGCTCCTGTTTTGGTTGATGGTTTAGGGTTCAAAGGGCTCAGGCTTCAGGACTCTCACTTCCAATCCCAAGTCAATAACAAATGTGTCTGTACACCCTAAACCCTAAACCCTAAACCCTAAACCCTAGACCCTAAACCCTAAACCCTAAACCCTAAACTTCCTAAACCCTAAACTCAGGGCCTAGGCCGCCCCCCAACGTAGGGGGGGCGGCGCTTAAGCCCTTGGACCTCGATGGCGCAAGCCGACAGAGGTCGCACAGCATGGGGGTCGGTAGCGCCCACGATGGGTCCGGTACCGGAACACGTTCTCATCGGGCCAGTACTGGTCCCCTATAATAAAGTAAGTACCCAAATCCCTGCAAGCCGGCCTTTTCAGGGGAGGGGTACGTCCAGGACCCCAGCCCAGGGAGTCCCGGACCCCTCGCCGCAGCGTGCCCAAGGACGAGGGGGTCACAAAAACTCTTGTGCAAACAAGCCTTTTCTGGGGTTCCTGGGCCCCCCGTGAACCCCCGGCCCCCTTCTAGGGCCCCCCTGAGCCTCCCTGGACCTGCTGGGCACTTGCGCCACTCTCTGGGCTGAGCCCTGGGCTTTTCTTGAGCACTCCGCCTTGTGCTGGTTGCCCAGGACCACCGTGACGGAATGAAGAAGTCTTATGGAAAGTAAGCAGTTGGCTTGAGTTTAGGCCTAAACCCTACAAGGAATAGGTTTGGGTGGCTTTCCCTCCCTAATAGAAGAGCCCGGTATTTCAGCGAAGGCCGCCGCGAACTTCTCCAAGCTGTGCAACAACTGGGCCGAGCAGCTGGCGCCTTTCCTTGCCGATGGGCAATTCGCAGTGGAGGCCCGAGGTTTCCTCGAAGCCCACTGATAGGGTTTAGGGTTTAGGGTTTAGGGTTTAGGGTTTAGGGTTTAGGGTTTAGGGTTTAGGGTTTAGGGTTTAGGGTTTAGGGTTTAGGGTTTAGGGTTTAGGGTTTAGGGATCTAGGACCAGAAGCGGAACTCCCCCTGCGGGGATCTATGAGGCCTGTTTTTGGGGGCTATGGATCTGGGCCCCAAGCATCCCAAAAGCCAGACGCCTAATCCCTAAACCCTAAACCCTAAACCCCAAACCCTAAACCCTAAACCCTAAACCCTAAACCCCAACCCCCCCGCCTTCCCAAGGTTTCCCAGGTACCTTCCCCCTAACAACCCTGTTACAAATACGGGACTTGAAGGCCGGGGTCTGAGGATCCCATAGGGTTTAGGGTTTAGGGTTTAGGGTTTAGGGTTTAGGGTTACGATGGTTGGGGTTGTGATGTTCTCGGGCAACACTCCTCACATTGGTAAGTGCACACTGATGGCTTGGGCGTCCTTCTGAGGATGCGACGTAGCAATAGACGTGCCTGCCTCCTATATAGCAGGTACTTAGATCCAAAAGAGTACTGTAGGGTTTAGGGGTTGAGGGTTTAGGGCTATATTGATAAACAACATTTCGGGGGGGGGGGGGGGCGCATTTCCCCAAACGCAGTTCCTGGGACAGTTGCTTCCCTGTTGCCAGGCATACAGCTGGTTCTACCAGGTGGGGTGCTCGATATGGCCAAAGGACTCTCAAGCCCTAAGCCCTAAGCCCTAAACCCTAAACCGCCGGGACTGGGCTTGTTCAGGGTTCAGGTTTGAGTGCTTGGGTTTGCGGGTCTCGAACTCTCAGCCTGAAGCTTGCATTGAGGTTGTTCGTGGACGTCCAAACCCTCCAAACTTTAGAACCTCCAAAAAAAACCCTAAACATCCCTAAACAAGCTAAACCTACATCTGCAAACCCTTACGCCTCGACCATGTGAACCCTACGAAGCCCTTAACCCGGAACGTGTTTTTGCCAATCTGAGTGCTGGCTCGAAGGCTGAACCCCACGCGGTTTTCGCGTTTGCCTAAGCCCTAAGCCCCAAACCCTAAACCCCAAACCCTGAACCCTAATCGCGAAACCCTAAACCCTGAACAGTAAACGTGGTTGTGCCGGGTTGAGACCTGCACCGGAAACCCAGATCCCCCAACCGACTACCATTCAAGGGCGGTGCTGTCGTTATTTCCCTGTCATGAAGAGAGTCGATATTTTTGGGGTTTAGCCCTAACCCTACAACTGCAACCCCTAAAGGGTTTAGGGTTTAGGGTTTAGGGTTTAGGGACCCTACACCCTATAAAGCCTTGCTGTCGTGGAGGTTACCATCATCATCGGCCTTCCCTACACTCCGGTCCAGGAAGAGCAGGACAAGTCCATCAAGAAGAGCCCTGCCCTAAACCCTAAACCCTAAACCCTAAACCCTAAACCCTAAACCCTAAACCCTAAACCCTAAACCCTAAACCCTAAACCCTAAACCCTAAACAAAACCCTAAACCCTAAACCCTAAACCCTAAGCCCTAAGCCCTAAGCCCTAAGCCCTAAGCCCTAAGCCCTAAGCCCTAAGCCCTAAGCCCTAAGCCCTAAGCCCTAAACCCTAAACCCTAAACCCTAACCCTAAACCCCTAAGCTCCTAAGCCCCTAAATCCTAAGCTCTAAGCTCTCAGCCCTGAACCCACAAGGTCCATGCGGTTTAGGGAAACACGTCGGGTTTGCAGCGACAACTCCATATGTTATGACCTGGGAACTGGGTTTCAGAAGTACGCAGTTCTGTGGGCCCCAAGAAACCCCAAACCCCAAGTCCCGAACGCCAAACCCGAAACCCGAAACCCGAAACCCGAAACCCGAAACCCGAAACCCGAAACCCGAAACCCGAAACCCGAAACCCGAAACCCGAAACCCGAAACCCGAAACCCAAGTCAAAGCAGTAACTCCAAAACTGTGCCGGGGCAGGGCGCGACCTGCAAGCACAAAAGTCGGGGGTGAGTGTACCGTCGGCTGCGGGTTTGTCGCTATTGGGGCTTGAATTCCGAAGCCCTAAACCCTAAACCCTGAACCCTGAACCCTGAACCCTAAATGGTTCCATCCCCCAGGCCCGGAGATACCCCAAACCCGACACCTCAAAATGCTGCAGTTGCTTGACAGTCCTGAATATTTGTCTTGGTAGCCCAGTGGTGCCCTTTTCCCTTTTTTTGGTTCAAGGTTCCCTTATAAAGTAACCAACCACAAAAACGGGTTCCCTCACTATAAGGTGGTTACTGGGCTACCAAGCCCTATAAACCCTGAACCCTAAACCCTAAACCAAAAACCCTAAACCCTAAACCCTAAACCCTAAGCCCTAAACCCTAAACCCTAAACCCTAAACCCTAAACCCTAAACCCTAAACCCTAAACCCTAAACCCTAAACCCTAAACCCTAAACCCTAAACGGCAACGACACAACCTTTTCATGTGGTCCTGATGGACTGTTCCTGCAAGCGCAAGTTGCTGCATGTCTCGCCGTTGAAGTCCTTTCGGTTGATTTTCGATTTCTGCCCTGACCATCTTATCCTCCAATTGTGCCATCACCATTTCCTCTAAACCCTAAAAAACCCTAAACCCTAAACCCTAAACCCTAAACCGTTTCTGCTTGTTGAAGGTCACTCGTTCATCTCAAGCTCTCTCGGCTCCACAGTACCAGAAGACAGCAGAAGATTTCCTACACCTGAGAGATACTTGGGAATAACGCTAAATTGTGGTACCATAATTCCTGAGCAACAGCTACCTTTTACCTCACAGGGATACTTGGGAAACATTGTTTTATTTTTGGTACTAGAGTTCCTAAAAAGCACCTGAAATTAAAGCTGTTGCTAGGGTTCCAGGTTCAGTATAGACACAGGAATCCCTTATGTTGAACAAGCCCCAAATCCCTCAAGGCCTCAGCCCCTCAAACCCTGAACCACAATCCTAGCCTGCGCAGCCCGAAGACCTTCCACTTGGTCGTGACTCATCACACCCCTAAACCGGGCTTAGGGTTTAGGGTTTAGGGTTTAGGGTTTAGGGTTTAGGGTTTAGGGTTTAGGGTTTAGGGTTTAGGGTTTAGGGTTGACTGGGTTAGCCGTTAGCCTCACGCTCAGGATGATGGACAACATTGGCAACTTGACTTTCACGGTTCTTTCGAGCAGCAACGTCGAGCACTTGCTGGAGCAGCTCGGTGAACTGACCCTAAACCCTAAACCCTAAGCCCTAAACCCTAAACAGTCCTTTCGGCCTCCCTATAACTCCAGAAGCCTCATAACTCATAACTCATAACCCATGTAAACCAATTAACCCTATAAACCCGAAACCCCATCATCCTAAACCCTACGACCCCAAACCCTAAACCCGGAACGCCCTATAGACCTTATAGACCCCAACTTCCTTAACCCTAAACCCTAAACCCTAAGCCCCAAAACCCAATTTCTAAACCCTAAATCCTAAACCTTAAACCCTAAACCCAAACCCCAAAACCCCAAAACCACCCAGGCACCCGGACGAGTCCATCTGGGAACAAGCGAAGGCCCTTGATCCGGCACCTGGGGGTTCATGATACTTCTAAACCCTAAACCCTGAACCCTAAACCCTAAACCCTAAACCCTAAACCCTAAACCCTAAACCCTAAACCCTAAACCCCAATTATAACTGTACTTGTAGCTGTACTTATCACCATATTGGCGCACTTAAGGGGCTGATAAGTGGGTTATAAGTACAGCTAGAATTGGTTAACAAGTACCATGAACCTCCTTGGGGGTTAGGGGATTCGGGTTTAGGGTTCGGGGTTTGGGGTTTGGGGCTTAGGGTTTGGGGTTTAGGGTTTAGGGCTCAGGGTTTTTTTTTTTTTTTAGGGCAGGGGCTTCGGCATCTACAGGTTTGTTGACACTTCTTCGTGGGCCTAGTATCCCAGATGTCGGGACCTTCAGAAGTGTTGTCAGGTAGCACAACGGATCCCTAACCGTTCAGCCCTCCGCAAGGTACCTTCAACAGTGCTGCTTATTCCTGAGGCTATTGATGCATAATTTGTTTTTTAGAAGTAAGCACCCTTTAGTTACAGACGACGAATAAGCATGACCATCTAAGTAACACTCTAAATGTAGGTAATGGCGTAGAGCCCCAGCCCCAGGTAACCCTAAACCCAAAACCCTAAACCCTATGTGACTATGTGCGAAGCACTGCTGGGTTCTGGCAAGCCTTCCTTGAGGTTTATCGCTTCACCGCGAAGCCCTAAGCCCTAGAGGATTTAGGGTTTAGGGTTTAGGGTTTAGGGTTTAGGGTTTAGGGCTCAGCATCTCATGTTCTAGCTTTTGCTAGTCAAAGCAGTTGTCGAGCTTTGCCATAAAAACACCCACCCGCCCAAGGAATCCCATAACATGAAGAATGTCTAACCCAGAGGGTCCATTTGTATTACTATCATGGAATTAGGTACCCCGATACCCTATTTAGTATGGTTTTTGGGTACCTAATTCCATAGTAGTACTACAAATGGACCCTCTCAATCTATAAACCTATGGCTCCATACTCCATACCCCAGGGCCTTCAACCTTAGGCCGCAAAAAGCGCCCGCCTCAAGTTATGTCGTTCGGACTGCTGCTTTAGGGTTGAACCCTAAACCCTAGACCCTAGACCCTAAACCCTAAACCCTAAACCCTAAACCCTAAACCCTAAACCCTAAACCCTAAACCGTTGGAGCCCCGAGCCTTGCCCCACGAATATTTGAGCCTTGCCCGCGAAGATTTGGGCCTTGCCCAGGAAGATCACTAGGACGGAAAAAACTCTGACAGAGAGGGTGTAGGGTTCAGGGTTTAGAGCTTCGCCCTCTGTCCCCCCCCCAGCCCTAAACTCCAGAGTGTTTAGGGTTTAGGGTTCAGGGTTTAGGGTTTAGGGTTTAGGGTTTAGGGTTTAGGGTTTAGGGTTCTGGAGCTAGAGAATCCACGTGGCCGGCAGACTGGCGCCCGGATGCTCCTGAATGCCACCATGACGGATGCCGCAGAGAAGGCGCGGTTTCAATGAATCCTTAGGGTTTAGGGTTTAGTGTGTAGGGTTTAGGAAAGCCTAAAACCCCAAACCCCGAAACCCCAAAACCCTGAGCCCTAAACAAGCTGCCATTGAGTCTTGTGTCTCGGGCTTATACATAGGATTCAGTGTTGTGGGTTTAGGGCTGCGCTAAGGTCTAGGGTTTAGGGTATTAGGGTTCTAGGGTTTAGGGCTAGGCTCAGGGTTTAGGGTTAATGGTTTGGGGCTAGGGCTTACGGCGCTGCCATTGAACCCCAAACCCTAAACCCTAAATCCTAAGCCCAAAGCCCTAAGCCCTAAACCCTAAACCCTCGCCTACCTCAAACAAACCCAAATTCAAGAACACGAGCACGAAAAAGAGCAAAGCCCCGGGCCAGCAACTTTTCACTTCGTGTTTGTTGCGTGTGGGGTTTAGGGTTTAGGGTTTCGAGTTTAGGGTTTAGGGTTTAGGGTTCTAATCCTCAAACTAGCTACGTACCCCAGAAAGGGAACTGCTTCTTGGGGTCGAATGGTGAGCGGCTTCCGGGGTTTTGGGGTTTAGGGTTTAGGGTTTAGGGTTTGGGGGTTCAGGGCTTTGGGTTTTGTAGATGGCCTTTCGTCACCCCCCCTCCCTAGTAACCCTCTCCCCCTGCAGCCTGGAAGCCTTAAGCCTTAAGGCCAAGCCTTATTCGCCTTAAGGCCGGTTTAGGGTTTAGGGTTTAGGGTTTAGGGCTTAGGGTATACCCTAAGCATATCAGGGTGTAGTGTTGCATGTTCATGTAGCATGGGGCTTCTGTGTTAGGGTGACTTAAGTTGATAGGGTTGAGGTTTATGTTTAGGGCATACTAAGGAAGTTTAGCCACTGAGATGCCCTAAGGATCCATGTACCCATAGAGTATATACTTAGGCCTGAAAAAGGGGGGTTCCTATGTAGTAGCTTTAGGGCCCAAGTATATACTATATAGGTACATGGATCCTTTGAGATAGAGTTTAGGGTTTAGGTACCTCGAGGTCGCGACTCCGTCTAAGGAATCTCCCCCAGGGAGCGTGATTTTGACTTGCAACTGTTTAGGGTTTAGGGTTTAGGGTTTAGGGTTTAGGGTTTAGGGTTTAGGGTTTAGGGTTTAGGGTTTAGGGCTACGGCCAGCAGTTTTCCCTCAAGGGTTCGGCGGCCGCTGGGAGAACTTTTGTTCTCTTCATGCCGCGACCTTTGCTTGATGATCTCGAAGCCGCGCGGAGCTCCCTGCAGTCCGAGTCCAAGGACTAAGATGCCCAGTAGTACCCTTATTCCCTTTTTTGGGGGGGTTAGGTTCCCTTATAAGCCCCTTTAAGCAAAAGACTAAGATGCCCAGTAGTACCCTTATTCCCTTTTTGGGGGGTTTAGGTTCCCTTATAAACCCCCTTTAAGCAAAAAAGGGCACCCCTTTTTAAGCCTTGGTGACTGGGCAGCCGAGAGGAAGAGCTGAAGGCGGCGCTCGTGTTGGCTCTACAGGTGGGGATGGTTGGGTACTGTAACTTTACATCCTGAGCCTTTTTGGGTATATTGGGTTTCTTAATAAGGTAGGTTTAGGGTTTAGGGTTTAGGGTTTAGGGTTTAGGGTTTAGGGTTTAGGGTTTAGGGTTTAGGGTTTAGGGTGAGTTTTTAGCTACCCTGCTAAGTGCAGCCAAGGTGGGGATGGTGGGGTACTTGTTCTTCGGCATTCTGCTCGCGGGCATTCTGCTCATGCAGAGCTTTGGTGTCTTCCCAAAGTCCTCTGCAAACCTGGACCAGATGCCGCCGGTGAAAGCAGAGTATGCTGCTTTGCTTGTATCAGTTCCCCAGGATCCTAAACCCTTGTCCCCAGGCCCTGCAAGAACAATAACCGTGAGGGTTTAGGTTTAGGGGTTTAGGGTGTGTTGGCAAGATCAAAAAAATAGCTGAATGGTTTTCCCAACCGCCAAGACTCCATCCATCACGATAGGACCGTTGTAGTCAAAACAGCGTGTCTGCTAACAGAATTTGGCTATCATGGATCTTCACAGAACCGCCTTATATGTACTCAACATACTGGGTTTCAAGACAGCAAGCAACAAAACGAAGGCTTGGAAGGACATCGTCAGTGGAGACACAATGTGCTCTGACTCCTACCCCCACTCTTTGATTTTCGACGGCGCTGTCCTCGAAGTGAGAGGTCGACCCACCAGAACTAAGGCTCCGATTGTAGTACCTTTTTTGGGTTTAGGGTTTAGGGTTTAGGGTCCCCCTATATAAGAAGCCCAGAACGGAACTACATTCGAAAATTTCAGGTATGGACATTGTGGACGCTTTCCAACTTCGCGAGGTTCAGATGACCAAGCAGGAGTTCATGGCTTGGGCGGAGAATTTCCTCGCGAAGATCACAGACAAGCTCACCGAGAGCGGCAAGGAGGACCGCATTGCCGGCTTCAAAAAGGGTGCCGCGGACCTAGTCAAGTTCATCGTGGGCAAGTACCTTAGGGATTTCTTGGGAATACCTTTTCAAAAGAATGGGTACTCGAATTCCTAAGAAACAGCTAAACTTGTAATTATTGCTATGGTTCCAAGATCAGAAGAGGTACGACCAGTTCAAAATTTTCGCTGGCCCCAGCTCCAACCTGGATGCATCCTTCGCCTTCGCCTACCAGAAGGAACCGGAGGACAAAGGCCTCACTTTTCTTTACTTCCGTGACGCCATGAAAATGTCGTGGAACACCCACGGAGCATCTTCTTTTGCTGAGAAGCTAGTGTCAGTGTGGCCGCGTGGCTTTTAACATGCCTGTGCCTGCACGACCCATACATTACGTCACAGAGGGTATGTATCAATGTCCTTCTTGGAGGTTCACGGGCACTTACAACTCAACCATAAGTGTAGGCGGCTTACAAGTGCAGTTACTATTGGGGTGATGGGTACCCTGAGCCTTCAAGCAGACCTTCTTGCTGCTGCCTCGGTCATCTGTTGTCTCTCACACTTTGCAGAGGTTTGTAAGATTGCTGCGGTTTACGGCTCAGGGTTTAGGGTTTAGGTTTTAGGGCTTAGGGCGAGAGAGGTCTGCATCAGATGGGCATTGGAGCTGAAACAGCTCTTCCAGGCAAACCCCTCAACACATTTCGCCGGTCCGAGAAGTGGTGTGCGGTTAGCCGTTTTGTGTGGACACATCCCTAAGGATCCATGTACCTATATAGTATATACTTAGGCCTTAAAGGGGTTCCTATACAGTAGCTGTAGGAGCTTTAGGGCCCAAGTATATACTATATAGGTACATGGATCCTTCAGGCAGTAGAGTTCTCCGACGACTCCCGGGCTTGTGGCCAGCCCTTGTGGGCGCTCCCTTGAACGAGTCATGTCAAGGGGGAGTCGTGGGATTTTGATTGCATCTACAGCACATCCCCATCGCCTGCTGAGCTAGTGTCTCCTTGAGCTGAAAACAGTTCTTCCATCCCAAACCGAAATCAATTTCGCTGGTTGGGAAAGTGCTGTGCCGTCAGCGGACGCTGTCGGATGTGGTAGAATTCTCCGACACTTGCCTCGCGTCGGCGCGGGAGGTTTTGAGAGTTGCTTCTGGGGTGTGGGTTTTTCAGGAGTGCTGAAGTCGCTTTTCTGCCATTGCGAGCGATGCTTTCTCCGACTTTGGTGTCTTCGTCCTTCTTCCAACACACTCGACACAGAGCCTCTGCGAAGCAGAGCCGCATCTTCAGTCAAGCTGTTCTCGGCCTATGTGGGATAAGCACCAGAAACAGCTCGAGAACATGAACAGTCAGTGTGATTGTAAGTATAAAACTACCCAAAGCCTCCTATGTAGTACCTTTTTGGGGTAGTATACCAAAATCCCTTATAACTATCCCAAAAAGGAACTACATAGGAGCCTTTGGGTAATCTAGTGGCTATTGTTCTATTCCTTGGAGGGTTTTATCTAAACCCTAAACCCTAAACCCTAAACCCTAAACCCTAAACCCTAAACCCTAAACCCTAAACTAGGCATATCCTGCAACGGTGCCTGACATTGCAGACATCCTGGCGAAGGGCAGTTGGAGCCCAGGGATTAGGGACAACAGAGATTGAGGTCTTAGGCTTCAAGTTGAGTTGAGCTTCAGAAGTTGCAGGGTTTAGGGGTTTAGGGGTTTAGGGTTTAGGGGTTTAGGGGTTTAGGGGTTTAGGGGTTTAGGGGTTTAGGGGTTTAGGAATTAGGGTTTAGGGTTTAGGGTTTAGGGTTTAGGGTTTGGGGGGTTGTGGGCGGCGTAAGGTTTGGGTTCCAGCTTGCCAGACCTGTGCACTTTCAATCAGGGGTTTAGGGTTTAGGGTTTAGGGTTTAGGGTTTATCGAATTCCTGAGACGCTTGCTCTTATCCAACTCCGTTATGATATGGTTGCTGTGTTCACTTGCCGCCTTCGTATGCGGAGCAAACATCATCTACTAAACCCTAAACCCTAAACCCCAACCACTAAACACAGAACCCTGAACCCTGAACCCTAAACCGCACTTTGTTAAAGGTATGGGCTTCAGCCTCTTCCACATAGATGTGTTGCTTGGGATGTTCCCCCTTATACGAACAGTCCTGAGTAGTTATTATAATGGGGGGCTACAAGAAGACCTATGAAGGACTGCGAGTATAAGGGGGAACATCCCAATGCATGACTGAGGGTCCTGGGGTTTAGGGGCTCGGAGGTTTAGGGGCTTGAGGGGTGTACGGTTTAGGTTAGGGTGTAGGGTTTGGAGGTTTGGGGATTTAGGGTTTAGGGTTTGAGGGTTCAGGGTTGTGTTAGTTTGGAGACTGCGGGTTTAGGCCTCTAGGGTTTAGGGGGTCTTGCGGGGGTGTTTGGAGGGTTGGAAAGTTTAATGGAGGGGTCGGGAATAATTGATTGCTCATGATATTCCCCTTTATAACTTTACAAAAATCTCAACTCCCCCAAAACCCTATTCGAATTGTTTCGACCCTTGTATTAGAGGATTTAGGGCGCCAGATCTTCTACTGCAGGGGTTCTAGCGCCATCTGCTGAGGTTTTGATATGATCCCCTCAACCCTTCTTGGAGAACTGGTGAGCAGCCCTCGTAGCCCTAAACCCTAAACCCCAAACCCCAAACCCTAAACCCTAAACCCTAAACCCTACGCCCCCCCAAAAGAGTCAAGCAACCACTCTCTGGCAAGGCACTGCTGCACCGCGGCAAGTAGCTCGGGTGCATTTGGGGATTTCCGAAGTTACGGGTATCCTGTTAGGGGGGGTTTAGGGTTTAGGGGTTTTAGGGTTTTAGGGTTTAGGGTTTAGGGTTTGGGGTATTTCAAGATTACCCCAACATGGGGAAATACCATTTCAGGAGAAGTGGGACTGAGTTTCGGGGTTTAGGCGGGGTTTAGGGTTTAGGGTAAGGCTCCCTTTTCATGCCCTTTCCAAGAACCGGGTACCTTTTGGATGCCTGAAAGGGTACCTCTAGAATCTAGAGCTTTTCGGTCATGCTAAGGGGCGTGCGGGCGGGGTCAGGCCTGGGGCGTAGGGGAGGGAGGGATTAGATGCTTCGCAGACACCTACGGCCCGAGGCCTTGCCGGATTAAACCCTGAGCCCTGAACCCAGCACAAGTCTTTCATATCCTCAGGGTCTGATCAACCCTGTTAGCATTCTTCCTGCAAACCCGAAACCCTAAACCCGAAACCCTAAACCCTAAACCCCAAACCCGAAACCCTAAACCCTAAACCTCGATCCCGAAGCCCCACACCTTAACACCCCAGCACTCACGATGAGGAACCGGCCGGTCGAGCCTGGTACCGACGGCTGTGGCGCGAACGAGGCCGCGAGCAAACTTAAAGCCCCCGAGCCTTGCAAACCCAAACCCCGACACTCCAAGGGTTGCGGGTTTAGAGTATTAGGGTTTTAGGGTTTTAGGGTTTTAGGGTTTTAGGGTTTAGGGTTTAGGGTTTAGGGTTTTAGGGTTTTAGGGTTTAGGGTTTAGGGTTTAGGGTTTGTCAACGGGGCCCACTCATACACGGTCACCGACGACAACGGCGCCAATGTGGCGGTGGCTCCGGCGACGCAAGGCGTTTTACGTGAAGAAGATTAGAGAGGGGGCGCCGGGACACAAAAGAGTTTAGGGTTTACGGTGCAGGGTTTAGGTTTAGGGTTTAGGGTTTCGGGTGCCCTAAACCTGAAACCCTGAGTTTGCCAGCGCTGAAGAAGCGTGGCAAAAAGGCCAAGCTCGACAGCGGCTTGACGTTGTGAGGCAGGGCCGGGCAGCAGCTAGCTTGGGATAGCCTGAGGCTGTCGACTCCGACGATAGCTGGCGTTGCCTGGCCCCCTGAACCCTAAGCCCGAAGCCCTAAACCCTAAACCCGAAACCCTAAACCCGAAACCCTAAACCCTAAACCCTGTAGGTTTTTCAAGCTACAGTAGGGCTGAAAACCTGGGCAAGCCGAAAGCTCCAAACCCTACAGAGCCTAAACCCAAAACTCTAAAGCCTAGAAACCCCCAAAAAACCCCAGACACTCCAACCCTGTGTCAACAACCCCCCCCCCCCCCCCCCCCCCCCTCCCCGCACCCCCCAATAGCCAGAAAAGCCAAACAACCCGAAGCATAAACCCGAAACCACAACCATAAACCTAGAGCCCTAGAAAGCCCTCCAACCCATGCCCACCTTCGCGTGTGTTCATCGCCGCCTGCGGTTTCGAGTCTGGGGTTGAAGGGTTCAGAGTCCCTAGACCCTATACCCTGAACCCTAAACTATCAGGGCCTGAAGCCCCTTCTCAACCTTACAACCGCAGCTCCAGGGTTTAGGGTTTAGGGTTTAGGGTTTAGGGTTTAGGGTTTAGGGTTTAGGGTTTAGGGTTTTTACGGTTTAGGGTTTAGGGTACAAGTAGGATGCCCGGTACTGCCCTCTTTCCCTTCTGAGGTCTTCCCTTAAAAGCTCCTAAACCCTAAACCCTAAACCCTAAACCCTAAACCCTAAACCCTAAACCCTAAACCCTAAACCCCAAACCCTCCAAGAAAAGCAGGAGGGCTCTCTTTTTGATTCTTCGCTACAGGGGCCCTGAAGGGCTACAAGCCCTAAACCTTATCAGGGTTTAGGGTTTAGGGCTTGGGGTCTAGGGTTTAGGGCTTGGGGTCTAGGGTTAAGGTCTAGGGAGGGTTTAGGGTTGAGGTTTAGGGTTTGGGGTTTAGGGTTTAGGGTTCATGTATGAGGTTCCTTGCGACGAGTCTTGCTCTTGGTGCGGGCAATGCTGCCGGGCGCAATGTGGGCATTTCCGCACAGAAGGGGTAACTAGGGTCTAGGGTTTAGGGTTTAGGGTCAACAGTCGCGACCCTGAATAAAAAAAGACCCCAAACAGTCGGGGGGGGTGGGGGGGGGGGGGCAGAGAAATGAGCTCTCTTCTTAGTTTGGGATCTGGGAACTTGACTCAAAAACCATTTAAAAAAACAGGCCCGGCCCGAAATCTTTTCATTATAGCGGACCCCCAAAACAAAGGGTCCAGATCCTGAATAGCCGGAAAACTTTTCAAAATAGCGTCCCCCTAGAATATTGCGGGTGCAACATTATGGGGCGGGTCTACGAAATAAGGGATTCCGAATATACACCCCCAAAATAATGGGATTCCCTTATCAGAAGGAACCCAGTAAAGTACCCCCTGATTTCGCAAACCCTCCCTTTTGGGGAAACTACACCTTTTTGGGGGTCGGGGCTTCCGACATAAGGGTTGCGGTGTTTTTGGGGGTACCTACCACCCCCGAACATGCCTTGCCCCGATCCCAAACCCTGATAATCTAAACCCCACCAGGATTCCCTGATGATAAGGACCCCCTAAAAATGCCCCGAATTTGGGAAACCCACCTACAAGGGTAACTACACTTTTTTTTTTGGGGGGGGGGGGCTTCAAAGCTAAGGATTGCAGTGTTTTGGGCGCGGAGTACCACCCCCAAACGTCACTTTGCCCTAAATCCCCTGACAACCTAACCCCTAAACCTTAAACCCTAAACCCTAGCCCCCACCGCCCCCATATTTCGGAGAACCCGCAGTTCATCACACTCTTCATCGTTCTTTCCTTTGTGGTGCTTTACTGCAATTTTAGATCCTTAGCCTTTTTGGCTTTATTGGGTTTCCTAATAAGGAGCTAAACAAATAATGTCTAAGTACCCAACGAAGTGCAGCCAAGATCGTTCCTTCTCCTTGGGGCCATCGATGTTTCTGGAGCTTTCCGGGGCTTCGGGCTTGGCGGGCTATTCGGGTCGGTTCATGCATGCGAGTTGAAGGTTTAGGGTTTAGGGTTTAGGGTTTAGACTTGGAGTCGCTCGCACCCCCTGAACCTTCAACCCTCCGATCCTGCCCCGCAGATTCGTCAGGTTGTTCCTTGGGAGTCTGCCTTGCGCCAAGCTACGCGTGGAATCCGGAGCCATGACTTCATGGATGTTTTGGGGTTTAGGGTTTAGGGCTAGGGTTTAGGGTTTAGGGTTTAGGGATATGTAGACCCCAAATAGTAGGATTCCCTTAGAATATAAGGGCCCAACAAGGTAGGCGGAAAATGGCCTTAGCCTCCCTGGCCTGCTCATTGCGGCACCATTTCGGCACGGTTACCCGCCTGAGCCTCTCTGGCCATGCTTCTCAAGGCAACATTCCAGTACAGTTGTTTAGGGTTTAGGGTTCAGATTTCAGGGTTTAGGGTTTAGGGTTTAAGTTTAGGGTTTGGGGACCACCCGGCCTGATTTTTGTGCAACAAACGTTGTGGTACAATTGCCCACTGAGCCCGTATGCTTACTCAGGTCACACTCCGGCATAGTTGCCTGGATGTTCTCCTCATGATAGAGTTAGTAGTAGGGTACGTAAACTTTAACTTTTTTTGTTTCTTGGGTTCCCTTGATATCGCCAAAGGTTAGCCTTTAGTTCCTCTAGGATACTGGACAACTAAGTAGAGCTGTACTGCCACGTGTCCTGAGCACGTTGCGTCACATGATGCGTGCCACTTTGTCCTTCAAATGTAGCAACCCCACCCTGTCGGGCGGGGAGAAACCAAAACCCCAACCCTCCGCAAAGGCTTCCAAGTATTGGTCCGATTTTTGCTTTCCCAAAGGATCCATGTACCTATATCGTATACACTTGGGCCTTAAAGGGGTTCCTATATAGTAGCTTTAGGGCCCAAGTATATACCATATAGGTACATGTTTGGGTTTTGCTTTGAGGTTTAGGGAACCCAGAGAAGGGTCTCGGGAAGCGCTCCTACTTCTGAGGGCGACGCAGAATCAGATTAAACCAATGGTGGTCCCCGTACACGCATTCCCCTTTCGGGGGTACCCTAAACCCTAAACCCTAAACCCCCTAAACCCCCTAAACCCTATAAACCCTATAAACCCTCAACCTTAAACCCTAAACCCTAAACCCTAACCGGCGGTCTGGGTTTTAGCGTCTCTAGGGGAGGGACGGATTCAGGGGATGGCTCAGGGTTCGCCAAAGATACCGCCGCTGCAGGGGTTTAGGGTTTAGGGTTTAGGGCTTAGGGTTTAGGGTTTAGGGTTCAGGGTTTAGGGTGGCTGGATATAGAGACATCCTAAGGGGTTTAGGGATTAGGGTTTAGGTTTCGGCCCTTTTGGGGGAGTTTCATGCTTTCCTTGGTACCTGGAGACATCCTAAGGGGTTTAGGGATTAGGGATTAGGGTTCGGCCCATTATTTGGGGGAGTTTCATGCTTTCCTTGGTGCCTTATTGGGGGTTTCGGGTTGAGGGTGCATTTTTTGCTCCCATTGTGTTGGGAAGGCTTTGGTCCTCAGCAGTGGGGTCGAGGGTTTTAGGGTTGTCGGGTTTGGGTTTTAGGGTTTTAGGTTTTGTAGGGTTCTAGATTTCTAGAGTCGTCGGGGTTTCAATCGCTTCCTAATTGCAAATACCAAGCCCCTCCCTAATTTGGAACATTGTTTCCCGGACCCTCCCGGCACCCAGCCCAAGACTAAACCTGTTTGAGAATTAGGCTTGAGCCATTAGGGTTTCAGGGTTTAGGGCTCAAGGCTCAGAGGGTTTAGTTAGGGTTTAGGGCTTAAGGCTAAACGGCTAAACCCTAAATGAACCCTAAACCCCAAGCCCGAAACGCCACATGCCCCCTTTTAGGCTTCGGATTTCAGGTTTGAAGGTTTCGGTCTCCCCTATTTTTAAAATTTTTCCGGCCGAGGCGATTTTTAGATTCTTTTGTTTTTGGGGGGGGTGGGTTTTAGTGTTAGGGGGAAGGGATTCGGGTTTTAGGGTTTTAGGGATTCGGGCTAGGGTTTTCAGTTCAGGGCTTGCAGAGCCATACCAGACATTCAAGACATGCGCCGAGAAGCCGCGAAGCCCTCATACCCCTAACTTGGGGCCCCAAGCCCGAAACCTTAGACCCGACGAAATCCTGTTGTAGCGCCAGAATCCTAAACCCTAAACCCTAAACGTAAGAGATTCTTACAGCAACAGACTGAGGTCGTGAAAAAGAATGAATTTGTCATTTTGAGGTAGTTCTGGTAGCCTGGTGCATTATCGTTTCTTTTGTGATTTCTTTCTCATGTTGTTACCATTTTGAAATCATGTGGGAGACCAGGAACCCTCGGGAAGCTCCAAACAAAATATAAAAACTGATCAGATACTAGGATGCCCAGTACTGCCCTTATTCCCTTTTTGGGGGCTCTAGGTTCCCCTATAAACCCCTTTAAGCAAAAAAAGGGCACCCGTTTTACTCCTAGGTTATTGGGCAACCTAGGATCATGATAATGAAATGAAAAGGCTTCGCGTTTTGGCGTCCACGGGCCTGACGGAGCCTCCGGAGAGCTTCCGGGAGCGGCAAAATGTACAATAAATGACCCAGAGGGTCCATCTGTAGTACTACTATGGAATTAGGTACCCAAAAACCATACTAAATAGGGTTTTGGGGTACCTAATTCCGTAGTAGTACTACAAATGGACCCTCTGGGTGATAAAGCAATGACAACAACTGACGACGCGCTTTTCGCGTTTCGGCGTCCTCCGAGCCTCCAGAGAGCTTCCGGGAGACCCGGGATCCTCCGGCAGCTCCCGGCAAAGATGTAAAAACAAAAGATAAGATAATGATAAAAAAAAAACATGAAAAGGCTTCGCGTTTTGGAGCTGCTAAAGAAGCGACAAAAACCATCAAAAACACGAAAAAAGCGATAAGCAAACGATCAAAGGAACGACTAAACACAAAAGTGAAGAATAACCAACAAGCTGGGAATGATAAACCGGAATGAAGACGGAATGAAGGAAAAATGACTAATTGTTTTTCTGTGATTCCAGTCTGTGGCTCGGCAAGATTCTCTATACCAACCCTAAACCCTAAACCCTAAACCCCAAACCCCAAACCCCCAAACCCCAAACCCCAAACCCCTAAACCCTAAACCCTAAACCCTAGGCCCCAGCCAGAGCGAGTTGATCCCCCAAGCTGATGTGGTTTAGGAGTTTAGGGTGTGCGGGTTGCAGGCTTAGGGTCACGAACAGTATTGGGCTCCAAGCTTGTCAAACCACGCTGTTGAGATAGGATGATAGAGTGGAGTTTGATGCAAGAAGTTGCGGCTTCTCGTTTCCCATCTGTGGGAACTCGCGAAGCAAATCAGCCCGACGAAGCAAATCAGCCCAACGACGCTTATTTTAACGAAGTTCTGCTGTGCTGACTGCTGCAATCTGGCTTTGCCATAGTATTGATCAAGAAAACTACGCAGTTCCAAGGTGGGAGCTCAGCACGGGCCTTTGAGGAAACTTCTTCGAAAGCCTGGTCAAATTACAACTCGAGTAATTACCAAGAATTACCATGAAGCGGTGGAAAACAAAAAAGGCCGAACGCAGAACGCAGACCTAGCGCCAGCGACATTTGAACATGTTTGAAGTGATTTGAACCTGCATTTGAAGCGATCTAACCCCCTCGAAAGGGTGAAGTCTCTATTGGTCCGACTTTGCAAGAGCCCAAATATTTGTGCCTTCGGGCATTTTGAACCAGGCTCCTGAAGCTTCTTTAACATTTCCTGCCGTTTTCGAAGTAAATACCTCCCACCCTTATGTTCCTTGAGGTTTGCTAGGTACCTCTCACCTTTCGGTCACCTATTTACAGACCTTACAGCCCTAAACCCTAAGCCCTAAACCCTGAACCCTGAACCCTAAACCCGAAAGCGTGGGGTCTTGGGATCCAGCGCACGAAGCCTTGCAGATGACCTAGGAGTACAGGAACGGCTACAACGCTACACGGTGGGCAGATTGGAAGGCTCGAGAATGCTTTGCCCCAGTGTCACAGTGTCCCACCGAAAGTTCTAGGACCTTGATCGGATACCCTTTTGTTAAAGTGTAGGCTCCCTGATAAGTCCCCCTAAACAAAAAAAGCGTGCCCATTTTAAGTCCTACGTTACTCTTGGGTCTAAGGGTTGCAGCGCTCGGTGTTTATCGCACCGTCGGCTTGATGCCTATTCGGGTTGTAGGGTAAACAGGTTCGTTTTGGGGTTTACAAGGCTGCGGGGCTTTCGCCGCATTAAGAACTAGGGGTGACTGCAAGACTTTACATATCCAGCCTTTTTCGAGGGTAGTCCGAGGGGTTGCGGTAGGATGTTGAGTTCTGGCTTTTTTGGGTCTTGTGCATTTAAACTTTAAACAGGTGTATGAGATTTCTGAGGCTTTCACCAACTTCCACCCACATCCTGCACTTTTTTCCGAAACAGACCAGAAACTCAGCACAATGACCTTAAGTCGCAGGACCCTGCGCAAAAATGCTCAACTAAACCCTAAACCCTAACCCACACCACGCCAAAGACTCGTCAGCTGTTCAGGCTCTGAGTTTTCGGGCAGCACTTCCCAAACCCTTAACCCCCCTAAGCCCTACACCCTGAACCCTGAACCCCTCGGCGTCTTTCCAAGATTGCAAGAGCTCATGTCGCTTCGGCAACTGCCGATGAGGGCTGTTGATAACTCCCTAAACCCTAAACCCTGAACCCTAAACCCTGAACCCTCAACCCTAAGGAATGGGGTTCGTTCCAAAGTTGGGGAGCCCATCTTGGCCCTGTCAGAATTGAAACAGAGCCCCCCCCCCCCCCAACACCCCTCAAGAACAACCCCCCCCCCCCCCCCCCACACACACACACACACACACACACACACACCAAAAAACAAGAAAGTATACCCTGGTCAAAGCCCTAAACCCTAAAGGTGTTGAACTTCTGACGGCGGCAAATGCGTACCTGGAAGACATCCGGTCTATTGAGTTGAAGTGCCTTGGACGCACTTCCGACTCACCTTGCGATGTTGACTCCGTCTTCTAGGCTCTACACCCTGAACCCCAAATCACCAAGTCAGTCGCCTCTAAACCACCCGAAGCCCTGAACTCTAGATCCGAAACTCTAAACTCCAAGCCCTAAACTCTAAAGATCCGAAACTCTAAGCTCGAAACCCTAAACTCTAAAGATCCGAAACTCTAAGTTCGAAACCCTAAACTCTATATCCGAAACTCTAAGCTCGAAACCCTAAACTCTAGATCCGAAACTCTAAACTCTAAACCCTAAGCTCTAGATCCGAAACTCTAAACTTTTAAACCCGGGGATACTCGGCCCACGCCCACGCCAACGCTGCAGAGCCTGTGCTGCTGTGTGTGGCGATGGCAAACCTAAACCCTCAACCCTAAACCCTCAACCCTAAACTCTAAACCCTAAACACTAAACCCTAAACCCTAGACCCTAGACCCTAGACCCTAAACCCTAAACCCTAAACCCTAAACCCCAAGCTGAGAACACGTCTTCCTAATCCCCAACCCTAAACCCCTAAACCCTAAAAGGGGCTAGGGCATCGCTCGCAGGAACCTGCCAGATGGAATCAGGGCCAGCGTGGAGTTCGAGAACTTGCGGCCGCTGTCCCAAACCAGGAAGTTTAATCCGGGCTTCACAGTAGGGGTTTAGGGTTTAGGGTTTAGGGTTTAGGGTTTAGGGTTTAGGGTTTAGGGTTTAGGGTTTAGGTTTAGGGTTTAGGGTATTTAGGGTTTAGGGTTTAGGGTCTAGGGTTTAGGGTTTAGGGCTTCTAGCGTGCTCTGTCAGCTTCGATGGAGTTTAGGATGGTTGTGCAGGTTGTTCTTGTGGGTTTAGGGTTTAGGGTTCAGGGTTTAGGGTTTAGGGTTTTGGGTTTAGGGTTTGGGGTTTGGGGTTCAGGGTTTAGGGTTTAGGGTTTCGGGTTTAGGGTTTAGGGTTTAGGTTTTAGGGTTTAGGGTATTTAGGGTTTAGGTTTTAGGGTTTAGGGTTTAGGGTTTGGGTTTAGGGCTTCTAGCGTGCTCTGTCAGCTTCGATGGAGTTTAGGATGGTTGTGCAGGTTGTTCTTGTGGGTTTAGGGTTTAGGGTTCAGGGTTTAGGGTTTAGGGTTTTGGGTTTAGGGTTTGGGGTTCAGGGTTTAGGGCTTAGGGTTTAGGGTTTAGGGTTTAGGGCTACAGCGGCACAGCGCTCCTGTAGCGCGGGTCCCTGGGTTTTTGGGGGGTTTAGGGTTTAGGGTTGAGGGTTGAGGGTTGAGGGTTGAGGGTTGAGGGTTGAGGGTTGAGAACACAACTCTCAACACCGAAACAGGTTATGCTTTCCCTTGATAGGGCTTGGGGGGGTGAAGCCCCCAGTGCAAGACCACCTGAAGTTCGCAAAAAAATAGGGGAACCTTAGATAAAAGCCCTAAGCCCCTTAACCCTCAGCTTCTAAATCCCGTATACCCCTGATCTAAACTCCTAAAAACCCCTACACGGCTAAACCCCAAACCCCAAACCCTAAACCCTAAACCGTGAACCCTAAACCTCGAGGCCATTCCAGTTCTTCTTCAGCCTCCTCGACGGAAGTGGCATCTTTGGTATGCTTGCAGGTGCCGATTCCGGGGCTTTTGGTGTCTTTAGCTTGCTGGGGTTTAGGGTTTAGGGTTTAGGGTTTAGGGTTTAGGGTTTAGCGTGTCAGGGTTTACCTTTTGGGGTTTAGGGTTTAGAGTTTTTTTTCGGGTTTAGCATGTTCGGGTTTGGCTTTTTAGGGTTTGGGGCTTAGGGTTTAGGCCTTAGGGTGAGTTTTGGGACCAGGCTTTGCTAGGATTGGAGAAACCCTCGGACAAAATGACAAGAAGCATCATGTTCGTGTTCCTAAACCCTAAGCCCTAAACCCTAGATTTAAGGACGAAGTTTTTGTTGGGGGTTTAGGGTTTAGGGTTTCGGGTTTAGGGTTCAGGGTCCCAACAGCCCAGTAGGGTAAATGGTCACAGGACTCCAAGGCGGGGTTTTCACCTTAAGCCCTTGAGCCCTGAACCCTTTCTTGGAGGTCCATGGTACTTGGTAACTAATTCTAACTGTACTTGTAACCCAGTTGTAAGACCCGTAAGTCTAGTTACCTACCCTAAACCCTAAACCCTCAACCCTAAACCCTAAACCCTAAACCCTGAACCCTAAACCCTAAATTGGGTGATTCTAATTAGTTACTAAGTATTATGAACCTCGCAGTCCCCCTTTGGTATAGGGTGGAGGGTTTAGGGTGGAAATTGTTGCTGCGAGAGATTAACCGTTACCCGTTCAACCCAAGCTTACCGCAAAGCAGCGTGCGGAGATCCAGCATAGAACTTGTCTACATGACGTCATCTTTCGGCTCGAACGCTAGGCTTGAGATCAGTAAATACCCTGCCTTGTTTTCATTGTCCAATGAGAGGTACATCTGAATTATCTTGACCGGAGGAGCTCGTGTTTAGAACTGCCTTGCGTGAGAGCATGGCCTGTAACCCTAAAACCCGGATCGCAAAACTCCAGTCCTGAAACCCTAAACCCTAAACCCTGAAGAGTCCCAGAAGCTTGTGCAGGTCGTGCCCCACCGGGGTCTGCTGTCACGACGACCTACCCGAAGGACATGGAGGCAAGCTAACAAGAGGTAGGAAGCCTCAAGGTTCTTATACTACACGATTTTTTAATGGGGAGTAGGGTTTAGGGTTTAGGGTTTAGGGTTTAGGGTTTAGGGTTTAGGGTTTAGGGTTTAGGGTTTAGGATTTAGGCCTCAAGGTCATGAGTTGGGATGTTACCCTTCTACTAGCTGTCCTTAATGGGGATGATAACCAGGGGGGGGTGCTTTAAGCAGTGTTCGTATAAGGGGGGAACCTCCCAAGTTTCCGGGGCTATTGGTTGATAGGACGAAGGGCTTAGAGTGGGCTAGTCCGAGAGCGTCATCGACCTGGGCATGCCAAATGGAGGTTGAAAAAAATGAGGGACCCCTGACACAAACCGGAAAAAGTAGGATTCCCTCATAGTAAGGACGGGTACCCCCCCCCCCCCCCCAATCTGTTCTGTCCAGTGGGCCAAGTGGCAGTAGCACGCATGTGGTGTCTGGGTGGTAGAGGAATGAAGGGATTAAGACTCGTATTCCTAAAGTTGTACCCTTGATATACTCCTAACATGGACCTTATATGACCTTAAGGATCATTAACAAACCGGGGTTTACGAAGACAGGGGGACCCCCAATATAGATCCCCAAATAGTAGGATCTCCTTATAACAAGGACCCCAATAAGGTACCCCTAATATCGTAAACCCCCCAAAAGGGTCCCCAACTCCTAAACCCTAAACCCTAAACCCTAAACCCTAAACCCTACACACAAAGTTGCCTAAGAGTCCTTGCAGACATCCCTCATGTCTTGTCCCTTGTAACAGCTAGTTAGGGTTTAGGGGGGTTTAGGGGGGTTTAGGGTTTAGGGTAACTCCGAGCTTAAGGTTTTTATATGGGCAGTTCTTGAATCAGGGTCCGTGTTTGGGTCCCATGTATAATACGGCACTTGATAAAAGAACCCCCGAAGCTACCCCATATGGTACATGGTTTAGGGGTTTGGGGTTGTATACCTGTTGACCCTATTAACCCATGAGCCTATGAGCCCTGTAAATCATGCAAATCCAGTAGCCTGGCAACCGCATCGTAACCTTGAAAGCGTAAAACCACGTATCGCTAGAACCTTATACTCCTGTAAGCCCTAGAGCCCTATAACTCTTATATAGATGGCCTCATAACCCTGCGACCTTAACACCCTATAACCCTTATCAGGTCACCTTACACAACCCTAAACCGCCCTAAGCCCTAAGCACCAAACCCTTATGGCCCTCCCTAAATCCACCAGCCAGAATTTCAAGAACCGACCTTAAGGTAAGTCTTGAACGTTTAACGCCCTTGCCCTTGCTAAGCAATGAATGCCTTGGCCCTGCGAGGCGTGACCGCAAAACCCAGACCAGGAGCACTCGCACCCACGGGACGTGCGTGTTGCGCTCAGGGTTTCGGGTTTAGGGTTTAGGGTTTGCGGTTTAGGGTTTAGGGTTCAGGGTTTAGGCTTTGTGGTTTAGGGGGCTTCGGGTTTAGGGTTTAGTCAGGCTTCTGGTTTGCCGTAGAGCGGCTCACGGGCCGCCCCTACACGGATCAAGTCGAGTGCCGAGTGTCGAGTGCCGAGTGCATCGTGCTGTGCGATCAGCTGATCAGACCCGGTCACCCCCTAAACCCTAAACCCTAAACCCTTAACCCTTAACCCTTAAACCCTAAACCCTAAACCCTATTAAGCCCTAAACCCTTCCTTCCAGGTCATCCCACCCATGCCGCAAGGACAAGCGACTATTCCTTTTCGGGTTTTGGCATGAACCCAATGTATTATTGTAGTTTCTCGTGACCTTTGCTTTCCACTGTCCTTTAACTTCTTGCGTATTGTCATTGAAGAAAGGTGCTTGAAGGAAACATAGGGTGATCTTCGCCCTCGGCTTGCTCTGGTGCGTTAAATCCGTTATTGGCGGTGTAAACTGACTTTACTGTTGGTCTTAATTGTTGCGGTCGTTTCTGGGTTTGTTGTCAAACCGATGTAGTCACAAATACCATAATGAGACTTTTTCCAAACAAGCTTTCGGTCAGTCAGTTACATTCTCTAATTGAGGGTGTGTTTGGACCACCCTAAACCCTAAACCCTAAACCCCAAACCCTTAACCCCGCTAAATCGCTGCTGGAGTTCATGCTGTTGGCTCTGCTCTCTTGGAACTCTAAGAATTTCGTTTAATCCTTCGTTGCTTGTGTCTTGAAGCTACACCAAATGTTGAGTCTATGTCATAGTAGTATTTCTTAACTTAGCAGAAGCTATATATGTTAGGAGTATCATGTACAATAACTTATGTTTCCTGTTGTGTTCGCTCTCGTCTCTTTATTTATCTCCTCTCTTTGTTCACCATAATATGCTAATGCCTTTCCCTTTATTGTCTCCTTGCTATTCCTGTGATGTTTGTTTCTGATTTTGCTGTACCATTTCTTTGTTGTTTGGGCGGTAGTCCTGTTGATGTTGTCGTATCTTGCCTGTATTGCTATTCCTGTAATCCCTTCCCCCTAATACTAAATCCCTCCCCCCCCCCCTCCCGCGCCCCTCCCTAATTCTGAAATTCGCCTGGGCCCGAACAATATCTAAAATTAGGGTGGGTCTAAATCCTAAAACCTGACTTCCGAAACCTATTACTTAAACTCTCTAAGCCCTGAGCCCTGGATCCTAACCCTGTCAGCCTTCAGCCATAAACCCTGAAACCGTAATGGCTCAACTCGAGGGCGTAGGCCCTGAACCCCTCCCCCCCTGATTCTCAAACAGGTTTAGTATTGGGCTGGGTGCCGGCAGCGTCCGGGAAAACTAATATTTAACATTGGGGGGGGTTTTAGTATTAGGGGGAAGCGATTATTACCCTTGTCGCTGGAGAGGCGGCATTTTCATAAACACCGTGTTTTGGCAATATTATCTTACTTCATCTTTGTTTGCGTTGTCATCTGCGCTTTTCCTTTCTAAACAGTGTTCTCGGTTGTCATAGTACTATTCCAAACCCCCTCGTGTCGTTAGTTGTCGTAAACCTTCACAGGGCTCGGTAGGCCCGCGGGGCCCTGGGATATTACGCAAATTCCCCTGTCTACTCTTCGCATAAGACTTAAGAACCACCCAAAAGATAACAATACTCTTCCTATTCTTGAACCCGGGTGTTCCGCACCAATGGAAAGCCAAGTAGTCCGCACAGAGTTGTCGCTCTAGTTTAGGGTTGACGGCTTAGGGTTTAGGGTTTCGGGTTTGGGCTTATAGGGTTTAGGGTTTCGGGTTTGGGTTTAGGGTTTAGGGTTTAGGGTAGTGTAGGGTTTAGGGTTTAGGGTTTAGGGTTTAGGGTTTAGGGTTTAGGGTTTAGGGTTTAGGGTTTAGGGTATAGGGTTTAGGGTTTAGGGTTTAGGGTCTAGGGTTTAGGGTTTAGGGTTTAGGGTTCTTTAGGTACACCGAGGTGCGGACCTCTTCTGCCGGCTGAGACGTGCTGAGCCGGCAAGACCCAAGACCACAAGGGGCCTCAACACCATGCATCTTAGGGGTGCAGGGTTTTTAGGGTGTTTAGGGTTTTAGGGTTTAGGGTTTAGGGCTTAGGGTTTTAGGGTTTAGGGTTTAGGGTTTCAGGTTTAGGGTTTATCGGTACTATTTTTCCTAAGAAACAGCTAAACTGGTGATTTTTGCTAGGGTGCCAAGTTCAGTACGGGCATAGAAGCAGCAGTTGCTTGCGCCGGGCAAGCCCTAGTTCGAAGCCTAAACCCGGAGTCCTACGAAACTGCATGTATCTAAACCCTAAACCCTAAATCGGGTTTAGGGTTTAGGGTTTTAGGTTTAGATTTTAGAGTTTAAGGCTTTTTAAGCAAAGGCTTCGGGGGTTTGAGCGTTTGGGGTGCTCAGTGTTCAGGTTTTACGGCTTGGGGTTCTCCACAATAGATTTTCCTTATGCAGCCGAGCACTATGATCAGGAAGCGCTACAAGCCCCCATGAGTGCAGTCTCCCAGTAGTGGGATGATCCATGCCAAGCAAAAAGGACAAGCTGCGAGGCGTGAACAGGGGGCTATCGCCTGCAATTTCCTTAAAACCCTAAACCCTAAACCCTAAACCCTAAACCCTAAACCCTAAACCCTAAACATCCCTAAACCTTGGACTCTACCCCCCTAATTCCACGTCCTTGTGCAGGTTTCCTCCACCCACATCTGAAGCTGACTTTACAGATAAAAAAAAACAAAAGCCCAGCATTGCCGCAAGGGGGCACGAGACTCCAAAGTTTCCGGTGTAAGTACGGGTTTGGGGTTGTCATAGACGGTTTTAGGGGTCCAAGGGTTTAAGGATTTATTAGTTTAAGGGTTTCGGGGTTTAGGGTTCAAGGGTGTAATTAGGGGTTCAGGGTTTAAGGGTTCAAGATTTTAGGGGCTTAGGGCTTAGGGTTACCCAAAACCCTGAGCATCCCGACGGTAGTTGTCTTGAAGCTCGGGACCCTCAGCGCACGAGATGAGGTTTTGGGGGTTTAGGGTTTAGAGGTTGGGGTTTTAGGGCTTTGGGATGAAGTGTTACGGCTTAGGCTTAGGGTTTTTAAGCTTAGGGTTACGGCTTAGGGTTATGGAATAGGGCTTTAGGGATTAGGTTTTTGGGCTTGGGGATGAAAGTTTGGTAGTGCAATCCACCCTAAACCCTCAACCCTAAACCCTGAACCCTAAACCCTAAACCCTGAACCCTAAACCCTAAACCCTAAGGCCTAAGGCCTAAACCCTGTTCCTGCAGTCTAAGAGCCGTAAGGGCACATGTCCCCATGTAGTATGTACTTGGTTAGGGTTTAGGGTATAGGGTTTAGGGTTTGGGGTTTGGGGTTTGGGGTTCGGAGTTTGGCTTGTTGGGTTTGTCAGAGATGAATGACTTTGGGGCCTTGGTCTATACTGTCTACCTGGCAAATCTGTGGCGGAAGCCTTGTTTTGCAAGTAGACCCTAAGCCCTAAACCTAAACCGTACATCCCTAGGACCACTTAAAAAAGGCAAAGGAGCCTTACACCCCAAACCCCAACCTATCCGAAGGCTCTCAGCCTCAAACATAAAACCAGATTTACGGTCCGGGGTTTAGGGTTTAGAGTTTAGGGAGAACCTTCAGCGCCCAAAAGCCGGGGGTGCCGCTGGCTTCGTTGAGGTTCTGGCTGCCATCGGAGTTGGAGGTGTGGGAACCACCGTGGAGCAAACCCTAAACCCTAAGCCTAAACCTTCAACAACCCCTAGACCCTAGACCCTAAACCCTAAACTTCTAGGGGTTCTACCTTGGACCCCTAAGGTTGTAACCTTTCGGTTTGGGCACCCTGTTTTAAAGATCCTCTAAAAAAAAATTAGAAGGGCCACATTTAAGGGAACCTCTCAGGGGTACGTCCTAGGGGTCCGAGTATGACTCCCTTGATACAGTGTCAGGTTCTAGAGCTTCAGAGTTTTGACTTGGACTTCGACCTGGACTCTCCACGCATCTATAGACCCTAAGCCCTGAACCCTAAACCCCAATTCTCAAACCTCTCAACCCGGCTGATTTTCGGGTCCAGGGCCCCCACACAGCTATAGACCCTAAGCCCTAAACCCTAAACCCCAATTCTCAAACCTCTCAACCCGGCTGATTTTTTCGGGTTTAGGGCTTCTGCCTAAACTTCCTAGACGGGTGGGAGGGGCGGGCAATTGGGGGGGAGGCGAGGCAGGGGAAGGGGATACTTTCCTTTTCACTGCCGTGCATACCCCATCGGGCCTTTCGATTACCTAAAGGGAAGCAACCATGCGTAGCACGTCGGTCTACTTGGTTTGCTTTTTCATTGTCTCTGAAGCTTTGCACTTGAAATTCACAGTAAGATAGTTAGCAGAGTAGGCTTGCCAGTGATCGTCTGATATCCGCCAATGGCAAGGAAATATGCTGTTGGGGATCGACTAAAACTTACACTCCGACATTTAACTAGACAGGAGTATGGAAGGTCTGGCTTGTTAACCTTTCCCTTATGGGAACGTCATGAAAGAAGGCTGCGTTGTCCAACTAGTTACACCGTAAACTCTAAACCCTAAACCCTGAGCCCTAAACACCCCAACAACCCCAAACCACATCGTTTCGGAATGGCAGGGCGCGAGGTGGTAAAATGCGTAGCGCTAAGTAGCATGCAGCCCTAGAGCCTTCGAATTGAAGATATGCGGTTTCAGGTTTGGGGTGTAATTAGGGTTTAGGGTTTTATTCTACTGCTGTCCTTGCAATGATGGTGCTGGTGTTGTTGCTGTGCTGCTCAATGTGTTTAGAGCCGAGCTTCTAGCCTGTGACAAGGCTATTGGACTTCCAGATCTCAGAAGGTGTGTAGAGAACCGCGGTTCTGCGGCTCCACCCTAAACCCTAAACCCTAAACCCTAAACCCTAAACCCTACACCCTAAACCCTAAACCCTAAACCCTGTGAAGGTTCTGCCGACAGCGGATGCCTTGATCTTGGACGGGGGTGGCAATACTATGGTTCGGGGAGACCCTAAACACGAAGGAAAGTTCATCCCTTCCCACTAATCTAAACGGGTCCCCCCCCCCCCCCCCCCCCCCCCCCCCCCGTGTATAACAAACCCTAAACCCTAAACCCTAAACCCTACGTAAACCCCAAACCCCAAACCCTAAACCCCAAGGGTTTTTAGTATGGGGGGTGGGGGTTTATCGTTTGCGCCCGTCCTTATTGTAGCATGCTGGCTCAGCAGCCGACCTAAGCCTGAGTCAGGTATCCCTAAACCCTGAACCCTAAACCTTATGAAGCCCCAAAGGTCCCTAAAGTTGGTCATGTCCGGGATGTACAGGCCGTTGCTCTGCCACCCCTTACAGTGAAAAGAATTATCCCATATCATCAAAGTGCAAAAACGATCCATGATTGACATCCGTCTCTTCAAGAGGACGCTCAGAAAAATTCGTTGGTGAGACTCTGGGAGCAAATGAAGAACTGGAACTCGTTGTTTGTCTTAAACCGGATGCATGATGAGGAGAAGTATGTCCTCCATCAAGAGTGGTCTTTCCTCTGATCCGAACCCGCCGCCCTCCAACCACAAGAGACGCGGATCCCCGCGGCTGAGCTGAAAAAACTGTTTCCGGTTGAGGAGCAACTTGCTCGACAGCATCATGATCATCGATAGACCGCACGACACGCTGCAAAGCCTCCCCGAACTCTGATTCATACATTCTTGCCGAAATCCATCTCTCCGGAGTGGAAGTCCGATGACGATCTGCAAGACTGATGGTTTTTGATGTTGTGACGATTGTCCCACCGAAACTCCTTTCCACATAGAAGACAACGAATCAACCCATAAGGCGAGCTCCGAGAAACAGAACAGTTCCAAGCAACATGATGCCCATTTGCCATCTTGACGACCCCGTTGAAGAGATCGAGAAGGCGATGCGGATTATGTCGAAAGGAAGGCGTAACAAGCCAATACCTCTGTTCGAGCTGTGCCTGCGTGCATCGGCGGTATGAAATCTTTAATCTTCGATGTTTGGTCTCGCGAACATAGATGCCACATTTACGACACCAAACTCCGCCACCCTGCATAGCAACGATGTGATGCCCATTCTCTAAAATAGCATCCTCGACCACGAGAGATGCCGGTATGGGAACTGCGGAAGCCACGCTGCCAGCGCTGTGAGCTCCAGGCCCAATATCGCCATAAAGATACGACTTAATATGACATTGCCAAATATTGACCAATGTTTGCTGCACCAATATAACATCGGCAGCCAAATCTGCGTCAGCATAACATACGATAGTGGCGTATCGAAAACACGGCTTGGAACGCTGAACCCGCGCTTCAAGATGAGCAATAGGGCCTCGAAGATGTGCGAAATGAGCGCAAGTCCAAGAAACATGACAAACGTCAAGAACGCCCCCAATTGCACAGTCACACTCCGTGCATTGTTTGAGTTTGTGCTGAGAAACCACGTCCCTTGTGAACAATCCGCCACATAGGAGAAGTCTTAAAACGGCAGCCTTCATACGAGCCTGCTCATGTGCCCCAGAACCAGAGTCCATAGGACCAGAATATCCCTCATCCTCCAATTGTCGGAGATAGCACAAAGTGACGTCCTTCAGTACGCCGAGTTCGATCCCTCGAAAAAGCGGACGATCGCGAGAAACTTTCCGCCATTGCTCCAAACGCCAAGTCTCTCTTGTTGTGTGCAACCATTTGCCAAGTTGCGAAGGCTCGAGGTCCAACATTGTCCTCACGACACCCTTGAAGTCATTCATAGCGTCCACCTGCTGTAAACGTGCGACTGGTCCATCCCGACCCGACGGCTGTTCCAAAAACATACGCTTGACTTTTTGACGAGTGCCTGCAAATTCCATGGAGCGCCAAGCCACCAAAAGACCATCCATGACCCTGCTGAAGAAAGGATTGAGTGACGGAGAAGCAACCAAAGTGAAGTAAATACTGGGACTCGCAACATATCTGTCACGACGTAACAAGCATCGCATGACGTCACTTCGCAACCTGGTGAGTGCCGCTTGGTGCTCCTTGGTCTCGCATAAACAATGCGTACCACTGGCGAACGTGTATTGTGTGCGTGTTCTGAGTAAAGCACTAGACCTCTCGTTCCATGCGACAGGAAGGTGACGGGCGCGTTGAACAGTCTGTGACCACTTTTTCATGCGGTTTATTTCCAAATCGGTAGCCGCTTTCTTTCGAGCTGCGCGATAGGCAACCGATCCTCCAATGAGACGAAAAGCGTCGCTGTGCCCAAGGCCTGGAATGCACCCATCCAAAGAAGGATCTCCAAAAGTAAAACTCTTGGTGTGGTTAACCAAACCACCAATGGATCCCACGAAGTCAAGGGAGACAGTGTAGGCGGCATTAATAGTATCACGCACTTCAAGTGAAGAGGATCCATCTGTGGTAATTGATACATCATCAGCGTAGGCTCGAGGTCGACATCGAGGGACTTTATCACTGAGAGATCGCAACCAGATGTTGACGACGCAATTAAGCGCCATCATTGACAAAGGACAACCTTGTAAAATGCCACCATAAACTGTTTGAGGTGCGTCTAGACAGACGCCCAATTTGTACCTTCGCGTCGCCTTACGAAGCATGCCCATATAGGGCCGCAAGACGCAACTTGGAAGTGACATCCGTCGCAAAATACGCCCAAGCAATTCCCTCGGTATACGATCGAATGCTTTGGCAAGATCGAAGGAGATGCCTCCCACGCTGCAAGACTGAGAAGTAGATTCCAGATCCAGACATACTGCGAAAAGCAGAGGCTCAGGGCCACGTCCTTGCCTTCCCCCAAACATGCCCCCATGGGCCCATAGTTCTTGCCACATAGCACCCAACTGTTTGGCACGAATCCGCGCCCAAATTCTATAAATACCACCCAATACCGTTATAGGTCTCAGGTCGGTGGGAACTTCTGGAGGCTGTTCGCATTTCGGTATTAGGCTGGTGAAGCCAGAAATTAAACTTTGGGGCCAAGTGCCTTGTTGTTCGATGGTCACCAAGCATTCGCAGAGCTCATCAAAAACCCATGGAGCAGAACGCACCAAAAGCTTCAAATCCTGAAATTTCCAAGCATCCAGACCTGGACACGAAAGAGGAATCGACAGAATCTCGCTTTTCAGTAAATCCGGCGTCAAGGGGGGCAACTCAACCGGAGAAGAAGAGATGTACTTCTCATACTTCCGGAAGAATTCGGAATGATCCGGTTCACCGTCCTTGAACAGTTCATTGACAGCGCGCCATGCATCACGAACGGCCTGAAACTGTTGTTGAACGTTGGCGGTACGAGCACCATCAGGACCAGCAAAGCAAAAACCCGAAGAAGACTGTCCATCATTCCGAAGCCAACTATGCTGCGCACGTAGAGAGCTTTGAAGTTTATGCTTCCAAGCCTTGATCCGTTGCTGCTTCTGTTCACGCTGCACCTTGACAATGGCATTTTCAAATAACTGCTGAAGCCGAGCCGCAGAATCATGAGAACAACGGCCGGAAAGCAAGCTGCGAGCCTCCCAATAAGCTTGGTCATCGAGATCATCAAGCGCGCGAAAAGCATTTGCCCAAGTGCGCAGCGCCTTCTGACCATAGGGCCGTTTTTGTATCTCCACCATACGACTGCATTGCTTCCAGAGGCGCCTAATAGATAGACAAGCAACCTCGCCCCCGCGAGATTGTGGCCACAAAGGCTGAGGATCAATCCGAATCGTGCCTCGCCCTTTCTTAAATTCACCAGACCAACCATTCAGAAAGTAAATGTGTTCAAGATGCTTCTCTGCATAGCCACACCACGCCCGAAAGGCTGTATCCATGTCCCCATGTTCAAGAGCGTGACGAAACAGGGAAGAAATCAAACATGCAGGTCTTTGCAAAGCATTCGGAATACCTTGCAAGGAAAGCTCCCCATATTCTCGATTCCGAGAGACCACCTGACTGGTGACATCTAAATTGAGAAGACAATTTATTGGGCAATGGTCTGCGAGGCCGTGACGATCACCAACGAAAAACTCGCGAAAAGAAGCCATAAGCATCTGATTGCAAAAAACGTGATCAATGACACTACCAGTGCCTTTATAACATGTAAAAGTCTGCCCCACGCCAGAAACCTCAGCAGCACGGGACCACCCCAATTGAGGAAGGCGCTGCAAAAACTCGGAGTCGCCTACTTCAAGATTGAAATCCCCACCAACCAACGCCGGTAGGCCTCGCGAGGCTGCATCATTAAAGGCTGCCTCAAGGATGGACTGGGTCTGTTTCTTCAATGGAAGACTCCATCTGGAGCCACTGATACCATATACGACGTAGCAAAGGAATTGCTTCTTACCATTGCCCACGTGGATAGAAACACCATGAAGGCGAGCATTGTGAAAATGACGATGACAAGGAGAACCAGCGGACCATTGCAGGGGACGAGCATCCCAAACTGCGCCCTCTCGAACAAGAAAACGCTTTGGAGTTCGGTGCCCCCCAAAACTTCCGATATTTGGGAAAGGATCCATCCACAATCTTCATAAGCTCGCTCGTGAGGTGCGTTTCCGAAAGAACCATCAAATCTGCATCCAAGCTAGTAATAGCTGGACCACGCGTTTTGCCCATGACACCATCCGGGTTCAGAAAACAAATACGAAAACCATGAGAAGAAGTGTTGCCATTGATAATGCGCATGTAAAGATTGACACCCATTGAGAAAGCTCCCATCATGTCCCTAAACCCTAAACCCTGAACCCTGAACCCTAAACCTTATCCTAAACCCTAAACCCTAAACCCTAAACCCTGAACCCTAAACCCTGAACCCTGAACCCTAAACCTCATCCTAAACCCTAAACCCCTAAACGGGTTTGGGAAAGGTTCAAGTTGCTGCTTCACAGCTTCCGCCTCCCCCCCCTTCTCTCTCTGTAAAGGTTTTTATCATCGGGACAGGCACGGGATCGGGATGTTGGGCCAGGTTTTTTTGGTTAGTAGGGGTGTATTTATGTTTGGGGGAAGGGATTGCATGGCCTCTGTGTATGGCTTGGGGTTTGGGGATTAGGGTTTAGGGTCCCTTGTCCTCTTCGAAGGGTTCCGAAGTGAGGGCATTTGGGTGTTCTAGGGTATATACGGGGTATAGTTGGGCTTACATCATCAGGTTTACAGCGGGTTGAGCAACCTTGCTGCACCCCTCCAAGTAACCCTAAACCCAAACCCCCAAAACGAGCACCTAGGAGGGGCGGGGGTCGGGGAATCAGAGGGGCCGCCCGGGCGCGAGGAGATCCTGCGAGAGGAGGCTCGCCGCAAGGACGCGGCAGCGGCCGCAGCTGCGGCGAGGACAGCTGCTCACCCTAAGGATCCATGTACCTATATGGTATATACTTAGGCCTTAAAGGGGTTCCTATATAGTAGCTTTAGGGCCCAAGTATATACTATATAAGTACATGGATCCTTTGGGTCAGCAGCTGGAGTTCAGAACGCCGTGGACCAGGCCATGGAGGAGCGATTGCGACAGGCGCACCAGGAAGGTCATCGTTTGCTAGGGTTTAGGGTTTAGGGTTTAGGGTTTTGCGTTTAGGAGGAACGCCTCCAGCTCCAGCAGACGACGCTGGAAGCGGTGCTGGAAGACCAAACAACAAAAGCCCTCGACCCGAAACCCTAAATAGGATTTACTATAGTTTTCTGAGGAAGTCGGTTCTATTTTTTTGTATAACACCTAGCGGAGGATACGACAGGTTCTTGAATATGGTTTTACGGGTTTAGGGCTTCAGGGTTTAGGCTATAGGTTAAAGTCTACGGTCTGGCTGCCTCGATGCCTGTGTCGAGTCCACGACTTTGTGGGTTGGGGTCTTAGGTTGCCTACAGCTTAGATTCTAGATACACCCCAAAACTCAGTCAGAAAGACTGATAGTGTCGAGATCCCCCCCCCCCCTCCAAAAAAAAACTTCCAAACCGTCCAAACCCGAAACCTTACGGGAGACTGGGGGGACCATCAAAGCTACGCAGTCGTGATCCTGCTACCCTGTATAACCCTGTTATACAAGCCGTATCTACCTAAGTAGCCCCCCAAAGATACCCTATTGAGGGTCGCTTGCAAGGGTCCCCACCCCCACCCCCCTGCCCCCAACCCAAAACCATGCTAACCCCTAACCTCAATCCCCAAAACCCCAAAACCCCTAAAACTCCAAAAACCCCCAAAACCCCCCAAAACCCCCCAAAACCACCCAAACCCCCCAAAACCACCAAAACCCCCCCAAACCCCCCAAAACCCCCAAACCCCCCCCCAAAACCCCCAAAACCCCCAAACCCCCAAAACCCCCCAAAACCCCCCAAAACCCCCAAAACCCCCCAAAACTTCCCAAAACCCCCAAAAACCCCAAAACCCCTAACCCGTAAACCCTAAACCCTAAACCCTAAACCCTAAACCCTAAACCCTAAACCCTAAACCCCAGAGGCTTGCTTCGCCTGGACGGCCTGTCAGTTTGACAACCGGGAGCTTGGCTTTCTGGCTCGGGACCCAAGTGGCCCCAAGGAGGGTTTAGGGTTTAGGGTTTAGGGTTTAGGGTTTAGGGTTTAGGGTTTCTGGTTCGGGACCCAAGTGGCCTGTGGGTTTTGGGGGGATTTGGGGGTTTTGACCCTAAACCCTATAAGCCCTAAACCCGGGGTTTCGGGGCTAAACCCCTATCCCTCAGCCCTAAACCCTGAGCGTTTGTTTTTTGGTTTAGGTTTTCGGGTTTGGGGTTTTGTGTTTTCGGGTTGGGGTTTTGCTTTTGAAGTCTGGGGTTTGGAGTTGGGGCGGGAGGATTAGAGCTTAGGCTTTTGGGTTCAGGTTCTTAGTTCAGGCATTGTTACCCTAAACCCTCAAACCTAATCCCGAAACCCTAAACCCTATGCAGACCAAACTCGGGTTTTCTGAATCACGCAAGGGTCCGGGTTTAGGGTTTAGGGTTTAGGGTTAGGGTTTAGGGAGGTACCAATCGTGATGTGGCGATTAGGGCTCTAGGGGCTGTGGGAACTTCCCATCCTAGTTTCATGTTTTTTTCATTCAAGGCCTTTAATTGCGGTCTGGTTGGGTGCCCTCTGTCTTCACAAGCGTGTGCGGTTTTAGGGTTCAGGGCTAGGAGTGTAGGGGTTTAGGGGTCTGGGGTTTAGGTTTAGGACCCTACACCCTAAACCCCAAACCCTAAACCCTAAACTGCCCTAAACCCTAAACCCTAAACCCTAAACCCTAAACCCTAAACCCTAAACCCTAAACCCTAAACCCTAAACCCTAAACCCTAAACCCTAAACCCTAAACCCTAAACCCTACCGTTGAGTGTCGCAAGGTGGTGGCTTCCGCCGAGGGCGAGACGGGCAAGATGGTCCAGGTGGCCTGGTCATAATATGACCTAACCCAGAGGGTTTAGGATTTAGGGTTTAGGGTTTAGGGTTTAGGGTTTAGGGTTTAGGGTTTAGGGTTTGTATTTCTAATTATTCTGGAATTAGCTACCGAAAAACCATACTAAATAGGCTGTTGGGGTACCGAATTCCATAATGGTACTGCAAATGGACCCTCTGGGTAACCCGAGAGGCACTGGCAAGATGCGGTAGGGTGTAGGATTTTAGGGTTTTCGGGTTTTAGGGTTTTAGGGTTTTAGGGTTTTAGGGTTTTAGGGTTTAGGGTTTAGGATTTAGGGTTTAGGCTTTAGGGCTTGAGGTTTAGGCGAACACACCGTGCACTGCCACTTTGTATTTTCCAAGGGCTCTTCTCGTAGGGTTGCTCATGGGGAGGAGAAGGCCCAACATTGTAAATGGACGCCGATAGCGCAGCATGAGATGACTGGGGATTCTAGATTGTGACAATGCGGGAATATATGTGCCGAACAGCGGAGGCATTTTCATGTGGAGTCACATTGGGCTAGAGGGTTGTGGGTTCAGGGTTCAGGGTGGTAACCCTGAACCTGCCTATTTCAGGGCAGGTGCATAGGTGACACTGCAAGCAGAATACCAACATCAGGTGCAGGCTTTAGGGCTTCCATGGCATGCTAAACCCTAAACCCTAAACCCTAAACCCTAAACCCTAAACCCTAAACCCTAAACCCTAAACCCTAAACCCTAAACCCTATGGGGTGTTTAGGGTCAAAATCCCTGTGGTCACATGGTCGAGACCAACCCTGCGGACACAGCAAGGGCTTATAGGGGTTTAGGGTTTGAACCCTAAACCCCTAAACCCCAAACCCTAAACCCTAAACCACAAACGAGAGCTTAGGAAGTTTTTAAGCTTTTAGGGTCGTTTTCGGGTCTAGGGCTTTGGCGGTCTGGGGGGTCGAGGTGTTTGAACGTGCCTTGCCACATCCACCCTAAACCCTAAACAGCCTAAACCCCAGCTAAACCCTACAAACCCTATAAATCCTGTGAAGCATATCCATCCTATAAACCCTACAAGCCCTATAAACCCTATATGTAAATCCTGCAAACCCGACAAGCCCCATGAACCCAACAGGCCCTATATAAGCCCCAGTCAACCCTAAACCCTGCAGACCCTATAAGCCGTCTAGACGCCTCAACCCTGCAGACCCTAAATCCTAAGCCCTAAACCCTAAAGCCTGTAGACCCTATAAGCCCTATAAGCCCCCTAAACCCTAAATTCTAAACCCTAAACCCTAAACCCTGTAGACCGTAGACCTGAAACACCTGCTTGGTAGCGGTTCGGCCCTGGCAGGTCTCCGTGTCACACCTTGCCGCCGTTCAGGCGCCGTTGGCTGAAGGTTTCGGTCTCTTGGCACCTAAACCCCAAAATATGGTTTAGGGTTTAGGGTTTAGGGTCTAGGGTCTAGGGTTTAGGGTTTAGGGAAACCCTGAGCTTTTATAAGCCCTAAACTCTGAGTGGGGACCTAAAGCACTCAAGCCCTAAAGCCCTAAGCCCTAAACCATCACCCTAAGCCCTACCCTCTAACCCTGCAACCCTATAACTTGGGATGTTCCCCCTTATACTAGCAGTCCGTGATAGGGATTATAGTGCCCCCCTCCCCATTATAATCCCACTAAGGTTAGTATATGAGGGAACATCCCAACCTATAAGCCTACATCCCTCAACCGTTGTGTAAACCTTGTTTAGGGTCGAGGGTTCAGGCTCAAGCCTACACCCTAAACCCTAAACGTTTCTGGGCGGATCTCCGTCTCAGCCATCAGATACCTACACCAAACAAGTCAAGAACAAATCCCAATGGAAACCCTAAGGCTTCGGGTCCCAAACCTTGAACCTTAGGGGGTTCGGGCTAAGTTTTTAGAGCTTAGGGTTTAGGGTTTACAGGGTTCAGGGGTTAGGGTTTAAGGGCTTAGGGTTTAGGGTTTGGTGTGTGAACTCGCTCATAAGACCCTGCCTGAAACGTGCTTAGGTGGGTTTTGGCTAAGGATATAGGGCTTAGGGTTCAACTAGGGTTTAGGGGGTAGGGTGTACGGTTTAGGGTACCATAAGCCTCAAGGCAGAGAGAGTGTGGAACCCTAAAGCCCTAATCCCCGCGAAGCCTGATAGAACTTAGGGTATTGCCACGGCCCCTTTTGGTGGGCCCATAAAATGGAGACCCCTTATCCCTTATATAGTATACACCTTCAATACCCTATACAAACCCAAAGGCCCATACTGCAGACCCTTTCGAGAGGGGACGGGACCCTATAACCCCAAGCCCTAAACCCCAAACCCCAAACCCAAGCCCTAAACCCTAAACCCTAAACCTAAACCCTAAACCCTAAACCCTAAACCCTAAACCCTATTCAGGGACCATGTACCTACCCTTAGAATGTGTGGGAGGCTCCCCTGAACCGCATCTGGTGGCCTGACAGCGCTGCCGGCGAGGCTCTTGGGGCTGTGGCTGTTTGTTTGGGGTTTAGGGTTTAGGGTTTAGGGTTTAGGGTTTAGGGTTTAGGGTTTAGGGTTTAAGGATTTAGGGTTTGGGGTTTTTGGGGTTTCGGGATGTTCGCAGGGTGCCTCGCCCGAAGTCCACGCCGCGCACGACGCAACGCCGTGGCCGGAGCCCTGGATTGGGACGTAGGTTTTAGGTTTTATATTTGGGTTTAGGGTTTAGGGTTTAGGGTTTAGGGTTTAGGGTTCAGGGTATGAGGGGTATAGGAAGTTTAAAGTGCCTCTCTGCTTGGGGGTGCGGCCCTGGTGTTTGATCCCTGAACCCTCCACTGAGGGCCGACTCTTTTCAAATTCTCTCGATGTCCTTCGGGGTTTAGAAGGTACGAGGAGGGAACCCAACAATGGACTCTTAATCTGGTTCCACTAGATAACCCATGTATATACCACCCTAAACCCTGTACCCTAGACCCTAAACCCTAAACCCTAAACCCTAAACCCTAAACCCTAAACCCATATATAGTGCTGTATACCTAAATAGCCCTAACGCAGGCATTGAGGTCCCTGATAATTAAGGGTCCCTCCTTTAGCTACTGCCGCAATTCCCGAAACAGGGGCAGCCCTTGCGTAGCCAAGCAAAGAAGAGGATAGTCTTTGAAGTACACACCCCAGAAAAGCTACCACTAAACCCCTAAGCCCTGACCCTTCGGAACCCTAGACCCGAAGCCTTAAACCCTAAATCCTGACCCTGATTTTCGGATGCAGGGTTTAGGCTTTCTGGCTTCGGCATGTTTGAGAAATTGCCTGCACCCAAAACAACCATGCACGGGTTAGGGTTTAAGGTTTAGGGTTTAGGGTTTGGGGTGTATAGGGTTTAGGGTTTACGGTTTGGGGTGTATCGGGTTTTAGGTGTATAGGGTTTATAGGGTTGTTAGGTTTTACAAGGTCCATAGGGGACATAGGCTTTGCATGGTTTAGGGTTTAGGAATAGGTTTTCGGGCGGAAAGAAGTTTGAGAAAGGTCAGGATGGTAGTCCACGACGTAAGTCTTCGGAGTTCTTGAACCAACCCTAAACCCTAAAACTTAAACCACAAGCCCTAAACGAGCAGCTCCCCTGAAGACATGGGGCAAACCAAACCCCTGAAGACATGGGGCAAACCAAACCTTAAACCCTAAACCCTATACACCCCAAACCCTATACACCCCAAACCCTATACACCCCAAACCCTAAACCCTAAACCCTAAACCCTAAGCCCTAAACCCTAAGCCCTAAACCCTAAGCCCTAAACCCTAAACCCTAAACCCTAAACCCTAAACCCTAAACCCCCAAACCCCACACCTCCTTCCCAAGGCCCCAGCTGCGTCGTGAGGTGCTGGAGGCGCCAATTTTTGCTGGAGAGGGCCAACTCTCTTCTCTTGGGGTTTAGGGTTTAGGGTTTAGGGTTTAGGGTTTAGGGTTTAGGGTTTAGGGTTTAGGGTTTAGGGTTTGGGGTTTAGGGTTTAGGGTTTGGGGTTTAGGGTGTAGGGTTTAGGGTTTGGTGTTTGGTGTGTATAGGGTTTAGGGTTTCGGGTTAGGGTGTTTAGAGTTTAAGGTTGGGGTGCTTCGGGTTTAGGGTGTTTAGGGTGTTTAGGTTGTTTGGGGTTTAGGGGTTGGGTTTATGGTGTATAGGGTTAGGGTGTATAGGGTGTTTAGGGTGTTTAGGGTGTCTAGGGTGTGTTTAGGGGGTATAGGGTTAGTATGTTTGTAGGGTTTATAGGCATTAGACTTGCTACAGGGTTTATTAGGGTTTAGCATGGGTTTGGGGTTCAGGATGTGAGGTCGAGGTCCAGTCTCAACACCCCCTAGACGCTTCCCTCGCCGATAGCGTTTTAGAGTAGTGGTTTAGGGGATTAGGGGTTTCGGGCTTACGAGTTTAGAGTTTCGGGGTTTAGGGGTTGCTTCCCTCGCGAATCGGGTTTTGGAGTAGGGGTTTAGGGGATGAGGGGTTTCGGGGTTTCGGGGTTGAGGGTTTAGGTGCTTAGAGTTTCGGGGTTTAGCGGCTTAAAGGCTTGGGTTTTAGGGTTTTAGGAGCTTAGAGGTTTAGGGTCTTAGGGTGAAGGGTTCAGGTTTTAGGGTTGGGGGCTTCCGAGTTTGAGAGGTTTGAGGCTTTCTAAGGGCCCTGGGCTTTAGGGCTTTTAGGGTATTTCGGGGGCTCCAACCCCTTTACTCTTTAGGGTTTAGGGTTTGGGGTTAGGGAGGGGTGTTCAAGCGGGGTAGGTACCTAGCGAACCTCAGGGAAGCTTCGTGAGCCTTAGGGAGTAGTGGGGAGTATGACGCAACCTGGGCCCCCCCTTGAACACCCCCTCCCTCCCTCAAGCACCCTAAAGGCTAAACCCTAGACCCTAGATCTTAGACCCTAGACCCTAGACCCTAACCCCTAAACCCTAAACCCTAAACCCTAACCCCTAACCCCTAAACCCTAAACCCTAAACCCTCAACCCTAAACCCTCCCTCAAGGACCCTGTGGCTGAACCACTTTTTTGCAAAGCCTCAGCCGTCAACACAGGACCTCGACGCGACGACCAGACCGGCTGGATCCAAGGCGGCTTCTGCCCTCAACCTTATGAACCCTGTGAACCCTATACGCACCCTCTAAAACACCCTCTACACCTAAAGCATAAACCCTAAACCATAAACGCCCTTTTTAACCTATGAAACCCGATAACCCCACCAAAATCCCGGAGGAGCGTCTTCTGATGAGCTCTTTCGGCGCCCTCGAGCACTGGATGCACAGCGCGGAAGCGTGCCTGCAAATGTGCTGAAGGCTTTAGTTTTTGTATAGTTGAGGGTTTAAGGTTTGGGGTTTAGGGTTATAGGGTTCTCTCCATGTCAAAACCTGTCTTGTAGGCTTCTGATCATGACAGGTTTCGGGTTTAGAATTGCGGAGAATCTTCCTCAATTATTGGGTATTTGCATCCCTGGCAAGAACAACCAGGATTTAAGTGGTCTTAAGGGCGGTGTGGGGTTCTAGGCTTTTTGGCTTTTTGAAAGCTCGCCGAAGAGGTTTATGAAGAGGCTTATGGGGGTTGATGATCCCTACACCCTACAACCTACACCCTACACCCTAAACCCTAAACCCTAAACCCTAAACCCTAAACCTGAAGGACACCAGCCCCGATTTAGAAGGATTGCGGATGGATCTGGAGATTGCCCACTGAAGTAGAGGGGGGGAAGGCGGGCCCTGAGAAAACCATTTCTGACTACATCAAACGCCGATAAAAGCCTTAAAACCTGAAGTCTTCACAGCGTTTAGGGCTTGGGGTTAGGGTTTTGGGTTTAGGTTTTATAAGGTTTAGGGGTTTAGGGTTTAGGGTTTATTGGATCCTTGAGACCTCTTGCGGTAATGTGCCTGCAGCTTTCGCGCCGCCTACCTCTTCATGCGTCGAGTGTGCTGTAGGGGGGCCCCTCATGCCTTTTAGCGCTTAGTAGCTGAATGAGTGCACTTTACACTTTTTGGGATACTACAATCCCCTTATAGAACTAAAAGTGTACACTTTTGGGGGGGCTCATGAACTCAGCAACTGAGAGGGTGTGAGTGTTTAGGGCTTAGGGTGAGACATGATATCCTCATGAGTTGCATGATTGTGGTTAGACACATCATTGAGCATGCTAGAAAGTTAGGTTTTGGGGGATTTTCAGTGTTCTGGGAGAGTTCGGGTTTGGGGCTTGAAGGCTTGATATGGGGTCGGATGCTGAATTACGAATCGTATTCCCTCATGATCCCTATATAAATAACGTTAATGACCCCCCCAAAACCCTATTCTAATCATCAAGGCCCCCTAAACCCTAAACCCTAAACCCTAAACCCTAAACCCCCTAAACCCCCTAAACCCCCTATAATAGCGCTTCCAAGGGGGTTGTCAGTCTCAGGGAGTTTAAGGCTTCGGCCCAGCCGTGCTACCCAGGATTCGCCGTCGCCTCCCAATCTCTCGCCAAAAGGCTGGGCCCTAAGCCCTAAGCCCTAAGCCCGTTTAGGGTTTAGGGTTTAGGGTTTAGGGTTTAGGGTTTAGGGTGTAGGGTTATAAACCCTAAACCCTAAACCCCAAACTGTCCAACCCTAAATTCAACCCAAAAAACTATAAAGCCCTAGAGCCCAAAAACTCCCAATTGAAGCCCTGAGCCCTTGCAGCTTCGCTCTCCGCCTCCTCGAGAGCCCTGCGCATCAGCCAGTCTCGTACCTTCCTGAAGGGGCTTCAGAAGCCCCCAAAACCCCAAACCCTCAAAACCCCAAACCCCCAAAGACCCTAAACCCCGAACCCTGCACTTAGCATAGCAAATTTCCGGGCTTCTTCAACAGGGCTCCACTCCCCCCAATCCCACCCAAAACCTAAACCTAAACCCTAAACCTTAAACCCTAAACCCTAAACCCCAAACCCCAAACCCCACATCCTCATCAGGAGTTTGCAACCTTGGGGCTTGTCAGGGTTTGGGGCTTGGGAGTTTTCGGGCTTTAATTAGGGTTTAGGGTTTAGGGTTTATTGTTTTAGGGCTTAGGGTTCCTAAACCCTAAACCCTAAACCCCAGGGTATGAGGTTGTCTACATCCTCGTCGCGGCAGTGTTGCTTCGCAAAGGATGCGTTGGGAGACAGGGATTGATTACCACCTACGATTCAGAAGAGGGCCATCTACCAGCAGGGGTTTGTTAGGCCTTATTGGGGTGTAGGGTTTAGGGTTTAGGGTTCAAAAACCCTATAAAAGGGGCCTTCTTTGAGGGACCCCCCCCCGACCCTCTAAAGGGCCTTTTGAAGGGGTTGCTGGACATCAGTCTTGTTTCATCTCGTGTTCGCCATGTTCGTCGATCTCAATGATCCTAACCGTGAGCGGGGCAAGACGAGCCAGGAGAACAGGCGCCTCAGGCGAGCAACGCAGCGCCTGAACCCGCACATCCTGCGGTGCCTGCTCGGCCGAAGGAGGTTTTGGTTGCTGCTCAGGGTGTTCGATAGCCCATCCTGGGGTGGTGGCACGAGGAAACGCGCAACAAGCAGAACTCCCAGAGAGGAGGCTCGAAAGCCTTACACGGCTTGGGGTTTAGGGTGTAGGGTTTAGGGTTTATGCCCTCACCTACATAGCAGAATTTCAGAGATTAGGGATATTTTTGGGCCTGGTGGAGTGTAGGTGTTACCTGAAGGCTAGAAAACTCATCTTGGTTTCGTGGCTCTTGGGTTTCCCAGGCCCCTATAGACACATGCTGTCAAGGGCGTTTAGGGTTCAGGGTTAGGGTTTAGGGTTTAGGGTTTAGGGTTTAGGGTTTAGGAATTAGGGTTTAGGGTTTAGGGTTGAGCGTGCAGGGTTCCGGGTTAGGGTTTGGGGTTGCTAAAGCCCTATAATCCCCCGTAAAGCCCGACAGCTCAACCCCCCCCCCCCCCCCCCCCCCCCCCCGAAAAAAGAATCAAAGAGACAAAGAACATCTCAACTGTATCATCTTAGGTGCATTGATGTAACTGCAAAATGCTTGGAAGACAAGTATTGCGTCTTAAACAAAGACGCACTCCAGCCAGGCGAGCCTCTGGCATCGCCCTACGACCTCGACTCGTCCAGGTGGCCTTGAGAATGGTGGTGGGTTTAGGGTTTAGGGTTTAGGGTTTAGGGTTTAGGGTTTAGGGTTTAGGGTTTCCCGTTGATGGGGTAGGGTTTATAGGGGTTGAGGGTGTAGCATGTCAAAAGCCAAAACAAGAGTGCATCCACACATTGCAGGGGCCCCAATCCGAAAGCCCTGAGCCCTGTTCCCTATTTTAAGCACAACGCCGATTAGACCTGATACGCGAACTCCAAAACCCCATAGCCGAAGCCCTAAACCCTGCACCTCCGAAGTCCTCAGCCCTAAGCACGGAGCCCTAAACGCGGGGGAGGGACACCTGGCCCCACAGCAGTTTCTCTGCAGCTTCTCTGCAGTCCCTTCTGTGGGCCTGCCTACCGAGATACTCTAGACCCTAAACCCTAAACCCCAAACCCTAAACTCTAAACCCTAAACCCTAAACCCTAAACCCTAAACCCTAAACCCTAAACCCTATTCCGCACACCCTCAAGCCGGAACCGTGTTGGGCTTAGGGCTTAGGGCTTGACCAGGCTTAAGGTTCCCTGCATTTAGAGTTTAGGGTTTAGGGTTTAGAGTTTAGGGTTTAGGGTTTTAGGGTTTAGGGTTTAGGGTTCAGGGTTTAGGGTTTAGGGTAGTCTGGGTTAGTCTTGGATAGTGGCGCGGTGGATCTCTTGGGAATGTCAATGCCCGAAAGCCCAGCAACCTGTACCCTGACAACACAGTCGCCTACCTGAGCCCTGAACCCTGAACCCTGAATCCTGAACCCTGAACCCTGAACCTTAACCCTAATTCAACCCTAAACCCTAAACCCTAAACCCTAACCCTAAACCCTAAACTACCCAGAATGTAGCGATTTCGGTGTTTGGATTTAGGATTCGCAAGCGCTGAACCCCACTCGGCTGCCCAAGCCGTGGCTACGACCCCAGGCACTCGGAAGTGACATTGCTGCAGGCGCACACCTTGCAAGGGCAGTGTACTGAGTAGCTGAGTCAGTACACTTTACACATTTTGGGATACTCTAATTCCCCCTATAGAACTGAAAGTGTACATTTTGGGGGGGGCTTATGAACTCAGGAAGCAAGTGTAGGGTTTCAGGGTTTCGTATTCAGTTTTTGGGGATTGGGGTTCTACCGGTTAGGGTAGCACAAAACCGGCAACCTCAAACTAAACGACGATCGCTATGTTGAGGGGTCTTTTTGGGCGTTGGGTTGCCTTGAGGGTTTTTTGGAGGGAATGAGGTTGAGGGTTGGAAGCTTCCGAGCGGCGTCCCTAAATCCCAAACCCCTAAACCCTAGACCCTAAGCACATGGAGGGTCATAGTCCTGGAATGATGTTGCAAGCTAAGGCTGTTTTATGAAATGTTGGCTTCCAAATCCCCCCAAAATATAGCCATTATAGCCCACAAGCATCTAAGGGTATAACCCCCCCCCCCCCCCCCCAAAAAAAAAAAAACCTAAACCCTAAACCCCAAACCCAAAACCCGAAGCCCGAAACCTTTAACTTAACCCCGCTTGCCCTCCCCAGGTGTACCCCCCGAAGCTGCTCCAAGCAGCGCAGGGAATCCTGCAGACGCCTTTCTAAAACCCGAACCCCAAACCCCAAACCCCAAACCCCAAACCCCAAACCCCAAACCCCAAACCCCAAACCCCAAACCCCAAACCCCAAACCCGAACCCTAACCCTAAACCCTAAACCCTAAACCCTAAACCCTAAACCCTGAACCCCCAAAAGCCACACAAGTGTCGGCCAAACGGGGAATTCTTCGCGCTGCCCAGCCTTCTTCGGCGATGATGCGGCAAGTCTCGCCGGACAACGAGGTGAACGAGGTCGCGGCTGGGGCCACAACACCGCCTGGGGCCCGGGGTTTAGCTTTTAGGGCTTAGGGATTGCGAAGGCTCGGATCAGATAGATTGTCAGTCACCGTACTTATTATCATGATTATGATTATTTGTTACTATTGTTATGTGTTTTGTTTTATTGTATATATATATGTATATATGTATATATGTATATATGTATATATGTATATATGTATATATGTATATATGTATATATGTATATATGTATATATGTATATATGTGTATATGTGTATATGTATATATGTATGTATATATATATATATGTATATATATATATATATATATGTGTGTGTGTGTGTTTTTTTGGGGGGGGGGTGCTTATCATACATTACCCTAAAACCAAACCTACTAGCTTGTAACGGGATTCAGGTATAGACCAAGCACAAACTCTCTAACATACTCTCATGAATTCGTTTACGGGACGGGGTCCAAGAGGGGTTTGGCAGCCTAGCAATCTATAATTCCCTTCTACCCATGAAAGCCCTGAAAGGGTCGCACAAGCCCCGCCCTTATGAGAATTTAAAGGGTCTGGTGGGGTGTGGGGTCCATAGTGTCTATAGGATCCCAGCTCTTTGGGGTGTCGAGCGTAGAGTGGGCTGCGGACACCCAACTGAGGCCCAATTTTCTTGATTTGTCTGGCTTGTTCAACACTCCTAGTTTGGGAGATTGCAGACCAATTAGCTGGAGCCACAAATGTCTGCGGAAATCCTGCGAAAATCCTTGCCAGCCTGCTAAGCTCGTTTATGGCACAGGCAACGAGAAATCCACGGATATCCATAAAGCATAAATGCAGGAAAGCTAAACCTGAAACCACAGGAAGTCTGGCTTATGGTTGTTTAGTAGTGGTGATTGTGGTAGTGAAAGTGGTAGTGGTTTTGGCAGTGCAACTGTTACGACGAGAAGAATAGCAACAGTACTAGCATAACAACATCGAGTTACAACAAGAACAATCGCAAGCCTCATAAGAACAGTTAATTCTAATCGGAACAGTCACATTCAGAGTAAAATCAGCACAATGGTGGTTCCTACAAAAACAGTAAGAATTTGGTTCAAGTAAGGCGATTGATTTCCCCAACCCTCAGCGCCTAAACCCCTACCCCTGAACCCTAGCTTAAACCCTAGGGGCACGATCCCTGAAGCATCTATAACCCGGAGGTAAGTCGTAGAGTCGTAGACTGAGCCCTAAGCCCTAAACCCCTGAACCACCTAAACCATCCCTCTCCTCCGACTAAGGCTTCGCCGCCTCTCGCGCGGAGAGGCCTGCGAGGGCCAGCTCGCCGGCGACCCAGGGAACGATGGATTTAGTGAAGGGTTTAGGGTTTATATAGGGTTTAGGGTTTATATAGGGTTTAGGGTTTATATAGGGTTTAGGGTTTAGGGTTTATATAGGGTTGAGGGTGCCAGGGTTTTAGGGGTTAGAACTTGACCCCTCTATTCTGGCAACTTGACCCCAAACCCTGAACCCGGCACTCATGGCCCCGAGAACAAGACGTCTCGCCCTTGGCAGGCAAGCTGGCGTTGAGGGTTTCGGGTTATAGGGTTCCTAAACCCTAAACCCTAAACCCTAAACCCCTAAGCAGCTTAGGGATTGGGGTTTATCATGGTCGGCCGCGCCGACCCCCCCCACGGCGACCCCCCCCACAAATTAAGGGTGTGTAAAAAAAAATAAGAGTGGAATAGTGAAAAAAAAGCGTCTAAAAAATAAGGGCTGAATAGCAACTTATTAGTCGCTTATTAAGGGCTTATTTTTTGGGGCACATGCGGGTCAACTGGCCTTCAGTTTGCGACCAAATAAGGACAAAATAAGGGTGGCTGCCGCGTGAAAAAGGGCAATTAAGGGTCAAATAAGGGTCAAACAAAGTAAGGGTCAAAAAAGGGGCAATTAAGGGTCAAATAAGGATCAAAATAAGGGGCTCAAACAAGGGTAACAAAGGGAAATTTGGGACAAATGAGAAAAAATCAAGGTCAAATCCGGGAAACGAACCGAACCTATTGAGGCTTCAAGCTTTGAAGAATGGCCTTTTTGGTCTCCACTGGCTGCTGCGTGTGAGCTGCGTGCAGCACGGGTCTTTGAGCTCTTGCCAACTGAACTTTTGTCAGTTGTCATCGTAAATGATTCTGCGCCGTTTCAACGCCTCAAAGGTCAGTAGCATGGTCTGCACAGTCGGAATGTTCGTATTTTGCAGAGCAGCGCGTGAGGGGAACTCTCTCTTTTTTGGAGCCTCCGGGGTTTTGATCAGATCGATCGTCTTGATGATGTGGCTCTGCGGGGTGATCTCGGACGCCGGAATCCTCTCCTGCAAGCCGCTGGCGGGGGGGGGGGGGGGGGGATGACGTGATTTTCTTGAAACGCTTATCGGAAGTCACCATCGTTTCAGAAAACCGTGCCTTAGCCTTGGCCTTGGCAGGGGTTGCGCACAGCTTCTCTTGACGCTGGTCCGACGAATCCATGTTCGAGGGATACTGCAGGAAAGCACACAGTTTCACTTGCGCAGAAATGCTGCGCACTCCTGTAGGGTAAGTTTAAGGTGACATAAGGGTAGCATAAGGGTAGAATACGGATAGAACCAAGGTGTATGATACAAGGGAGATCCCCAAGGCCCTAAGACCCAAGAAACCTTGTTTAGGTGCGCAATGGAGGGAATTAAGCAAAAATAAGGGCAAATTAAGGGTCAAACGCGGATAGCTGGGCAAATTAAGGGTAAACTAAGGGTAAATTAAGGGTAAATTAAGGGGAACTAGGGGTAAATTAAGGGCAAAACAAGGGTAAATCAAGGGAATTAAGGGGAATTAAGGGTAAATTAAGGGTAAATTAAGGGTAAATTAAGGGTAAATTAAGGGTAAATTAAGGGTAAATTAAGGGTAAATTAAGGGTAAACTAAGGGAATCGCACCCTGACTTGTTTCGGTTAGCAGAAGGGTAGAATAAGGGTGGAATTTTAAGGGTAAATTATGTGTAAAATAAGGGTAAATTAAGGTAATTAAGGGTAAAATAAGGGTAGATTAAGGGAATCCTGTTTCGGTTGGCTTTGCCGTGTCAGTTGAGGGCTTTGGGCTTAGGGCTGGAAGGGCTTAGGCGGGTTGTATCCCTTAAACCATAAACCCAGCATGTTTTTTCAATCTTGGGGCGTGGTGTAGGTTGAGGTGTTTGGGGTCGGGTTTTCGGGAAGTGAGCCCACGTAAAGTCGGGAACTGGCGCAGCTCTGCAACTCTAGTCCAGGCCCGGAAATCAAGGAATTAGGGTCTATAGGGTTCAGGGGTTAGGGTTTTTCAAGCAACCATATTAGCGATCAAGTCCATGCAGGGTCAAAAACAAGGGCTCAAACAAGGGTAACAAAGGGAAATTTGGGACAGATGAGAAAAAATCAAGGTCAAATCGGGGAAACGAACCTATTGAGGCTTCAAGCTTTGAAGAATGGCCTTTTTGGTCTCCACTGGCTGCTGCGTGTGAGCTGCATGCAGCACGGGTCTTTGAGCTCTTGCCAACTGAGCTTTTGTCAGTTGTCATCGTAAATGATTCTGCGCCGTTTCAATGCCTCAAAGGTCAGTAGCACGGTCTGCGCAGTCGGAGTGTCTCCAGCAAGCAGAGCCGTGCGTGAGGGGAGCTTTCTCTTTTTTGGAGCCTCCGGGGTTTTGATCAGATCGATCGTCTTGATGTGGCTCTGCGGGGTGATCTCGGACGCTGGAATCCTGTCCTGCAAGCAGCACGCTGGCGGGGGGGGGATGACGTGATTTTCTTGAAACGCTTATCGGAAGTCACCATCGTTTCAGAAAACCGTGCCTTAGCCTTGGCCTTGGCAGGGGTTGCGCGCAGCTTCTCTTGACGTTGGTCCGACGAATCCATGTTTGAGGGATACTTCAGGAAAGCACTCAGGTTCAATTGCGCAAAATGCTGCGCTGGCTGGGCGTGTAGAGGGAGATCCCCAAGGCCCTACGACCCAAGAAACCTTGTTCAGGTAAAGGGGAATTGGGCAAATTTATGGGTACTGCGGATAGCTGGGCAAATTAAGGGTGAATTAAAGTAAATTAAGGGGAACTAGGGGTAAATTAGGGGCAAATTAGGGGTAAATTGAAGGTATTAAGGGGAATTAGGGGTAAACTAAGGGTAAACTAAGGGAATCAAACCCTGACCTGGTTCGGTTGGCAGAAGGGTAGAGTAAGGGTTAAACATGGATACAAGGGCAAATCCCTCTGGCCCTAAGACCCAAGAATTGGGCAAATTAAGGGTAATCTGCGGCTAGCTGGGCAAATTAAGGGCGAATTAAGGGTAAATTAAGGGGAATGATGGGGTAAATTAACGGTAAATTAAGGGCAAATTAAGGGAAATTTACGGTAACTGAAGGGCATTCAGGGGAATTAAGGACAAATTAAGGGTAAAATAAGGGCAATTAAGGGTGAATTAAGGGTAACTGAAGGGCATTCAGGTGAATTAAGGACAAATTAAGGGTAAAATAAGGGTAAATTAAGGGTAAACTAAGGGAATCAAACCCCGACCCCCTCCAAAACAAGTTTTCCCAAGCTTCAGCGGAGTTTCGGATACTGGGTCAAATAAGGATCAAATAAGGGGGTCAAGTGAGCCTACGACTAAATGGAAATTGGGAGATGATTATAGTAAAGACCGGTTTTTATTCGGAGGCTAAGGGACAGCCCCCAAGCATAGTGGAACCTTTTTTTCGAACGGCAGCTCGAGCTGCATGAGTCAGCTGCAAACGCTGCGCTGCGTTCGCGCTGGCAGATATCTGTAGGTGAAATAAGTGTGTAAACTCAGGGCAAATTAATTGTAAATTAAGGGGTCACGTATTAGGGTAAGTTCAGTCGAGCTCGCAACTCGGGTCAGCCACTATCCAGTGAAACTGAGGGCCGCCGAAGTCAACCCCTCGCTGTCTCTCTAGATGAGCCCATACAAGAAGGGTTCAGGGAATTTGCGCTTGCCTAAATCCGAATGTTGCAATTTGCTGCTAGCTCCGGCGGCCGCGGACGAATTGGAAGCCGGAAACGATGCCCCTACAAGACCCAACCAACAGTGTAAGGGTAAATTAAGGGCAAATAAGGGGAAATCCAGGGCAAATTAAAGGAAAATTAAGGGCTGGGCAGATTAAGGTTTTTCCTAACGGAATTAAGTGCAAATTAAGGGCAAATTAAGGCTAAGGGCAACTGAGCAAAAAAGGTGCATGTGTCAGGGGCCTCGATCCCTTGACGAAGAGGGCAGTGCATCGCAGTATTCCTCCAACCGCCGACGCTCTGGCCTGCTGTGAGAAAGCATAATTACGTATTATTCAAGGTGTTCGTGTTGAACCTGCTAGCTTTCTGCCAAGTCGCATGTCGAACTGTCTCTGCGGGTTCTGCCGATTCCAGCGTCCATACGCGAACTGCAGCACCAATTCAAGGGCGTCTGCTGCACAGCTTGCCCGTACAGTTGGCCAACTGCGTGTGCACGATTGCGCTTGCGTAGGCTCCATGGCACCTCAGCTAAGCTGCTAGCTGACTAAACAAAGCGACCCCTGCCACACACACACAAACACAAGCACCAACTACTGTCGGGGAACACGAGACAAGGCTAATTAAGCTGAGCCACAAGGGTACTTTACGCGAAAATGTTTCTGGACGGGGTGGTACTCGATACTGAACGTGTCAGTAATCGTACCACCTCCCGGAAGGAAGCTGCGAAGGGTTGGAGGCGTAAGCTGGTTCAGCCGTTCAGCGTTTTGCTGCTCATGCTTCTTGTGCTCAGCATGCGCTCGAGCCCGTGCTGCCTCGTGCTGCTGCATCTCTCCGTCTCTCGGTGCCGCCGGCTGAGCTGCGCTGCTCCCAGGGTTTTGGCCTGCTTGAGGAGGAGCAGGAGGTGGGCGGCGCTCTCTTTCTGCTTGCTTCTTGCCAGCAGAGACAAAAGATCGCTGAAGTTCTTCACTGGCTTGCTTCTTCATCTTTTTGAAAATCTGGTCTTCAGCGTTTTCGGCGTCCAGGCCAGATACTATTTGCAGAATTTCTGGATTGACTGCTTTCTGGCGACCCATGAGCGCGTTGACCATGCGTGCTTTCTCATCTGCCGGCTCCGTAGGAAACAAATGCTCCACCAGACTTTTCGCCAGATCCAGTTTCACGACGTTTCCATTTTTTCCGCTTCCCCTGCCTTGCGCCGGAACATCCGCATTTAATACCCGCACCAAGGCTTTGATTGCCTCGGCTGTCAAGAAAGTTCCTCTTTTGATGGCTGCGGGCAGCAAGTCAGTGAGGCCATTGACCTGGAGGGTGAGACCCAGGTTCTCCTCTTGCAAGGCCTCAGGCACGCAGGACGGAATGAGCAGCTCTGTTTCCACCGCCAGCCAATTTTCATTTGTCATGCTCCAGTTGTGCATCCAAAAGGGCTCGGGATCTTCACTGCATGCATCCAAGACCAGGTAATCCTCCCAGGGAAACAAAAAAACAAGAGAAGAGCATCGTACTAAATATGGAAATTTCGAGGCCAACCGATGTGGGAGCACAGCAAAATAAGGGCCAAATAAGAGCAAATTAAGCACAAAATAAACACAGAGTACCGGTGACAAATCTGTCCTGGAAGCCCACCGTTCGCAGGGAGAGCCGCATGCCCAGCGCGGCCCATTTTCTGAACCCCAGTGAGATGACATACTCCTGGGTGGGCACGTGGAGGAAACAGCCGCCCTGAGTGAAAAGCGAGCCTAGCCAGGGTGTTTCGTGCCTCAACTACTGCTTTGGGCTCTAAGTTTCGGCTCGCGAGCCTAGCCAAGCGTTCCTCACGTTGCTGAAGTCGCTCTCCTCGTCCGCGAAGGAGAACGCGAGCGCGGACGCAGATTTCTGATGGGACAGAGGCCCAGCGTGGCGGTACACGATGTCAGATGGCCTTTTGGGAAAGCGACTGTCCTGGCCATACCAGATTTCCGGCAGCTTTTCGTCCTTCACGCTTCCCAGTCTCGAAAACTCCTTGGCCTTTTCTGCGTCAGAGGTCCTGTGTGTCAGCCAGTCCTCACCGGTCGGCAAGATTTGAGGCGCGCTGGACCGCGCATAGGGTGAGCAGGCTGCGTAGATCCACCTCGTGTAGAAGGCCAGCTTCTGATTTTTGCTGTGTCTTTTGGAGATGTCGGTCATGTGAGCAAAGGTGGATTCCAAGATATCCTTGGTGGTCGACGTGCCTGAAGGGGTCACGGGTTTTGCTACGTGCCTTTAATTTGCCCTTAATTTGCCCTTAATTTGCCCTTAATTTGCCCCTAGTTCTATGCTTGCTTTGTTATTGTTTCACCACAACGCGCATTTATCGGTATTTTACACTTAATTTGCACGTTTTTACCCTTAATTTGCCTTGTTGTGGGCTTTGCCCTTAATTTGCCCTTAGTTTGCCTTTAGTTTGCCCTTAATTTGCCCTTAATTTGCCCTTAATTTGCCCTTAATTTGCCCCTAATTCTAGGCTTGTTCACCGCAACGCGCATTTATCGCTATTTTACACTTAATTTGCACGCGTATGTTATCGGTTTGTTTATCCTTAATAATACGGACTGATTGCACGAAACCTCCAAGCCCTAGCGTTAAAAACACATCTGACAGCGTCCGTCCTGTCTTCAGAAGCCGCAGGGTTTCTCTCGTCGATTCATCATGCGGGTCAAAGCCACTCTGCTGCCAGCTGGCCATCAGCTCAAGTGGCAGAGTTTCCCGATGCCACGCGATCTCGCGCAGGAGCTCTGCATGAAGCTTCGAGCGGCCCTCACACCTGTGCACACTGAGGACAGTGTTGGTCATCTTCTGCAGAAATTCCATTCCTTCATTTTTGTGTGTGTTTTCCAAAACCAGGCTTAAATTGCCCTTAATTGGCTCTTATTTGGGCCTTATTTATTTGGGCAGGGGGCGGGCGAGTTAGGGAAGGAAGTCCTGAATTCAGCTTGATTTGGGCCTTATCTTTGCTTAAAAATGGAGCCTTCGACCCGTTCGTCGGCATTCTCGGACAGCAGCACAGCCGCGGCTCCAGGTAAAGTATATCGATAGACCAACTGCGACCAGGCCAAGTTGGCTGCAAGGCAGACGCCAAAGGAAAACGCTGTTTCCAGACAACGGTGTTCCTCCTGACTTTTTGGGTTTTCGGGTGTTTTCGTTGCATCTTGGCAACATTTGAAAAGGCCGGCCAGTTTTAGAACATTTTAGACAATGAATTGAAGCCAAGACGCGACCATCCAGGCTGTGCCAAGATCCTGTTCAAGTGCAGGTTTCAGAGGCATGGTGAGGCCTAGGTCCGAGATGAGGTCAGGATGAAAAACCTGAGCCAGAATTTGCTTCGCGCTTGACCACCATGAGGTACCCTGCGCTCGCCTCGTCGCCCATGCCAACATGGTCTCCGGGCCCTGCGTTTGAGCTTCCAGGTCTTTGTGGTACTTGTCCTCCAGTGGCGCGGAGACCCGTGTAATTATACTTGCGTGCTGTCTCAGCTCAGGTTGCATCATAAATTCTGCAAACAGCTCCGTCGGCCCCCTCCCCGAGTAGTATTTGTAGAGCTGCGCTTTCGTGAGCAGCGGCTCCCTCTTCGAGTCATCTCCTGGCACGGGGAAATGGAACTGGTTGCGAATCTGCAAGATAAAAAATAAAATGAATAATTTGCGTCCCACCTGCCAGCCCATCGAATTCGTCATCCTCGTCGTTGGAAGACTCGTTGTCGACCTCGCCAGGAAGTACTACATAAGTACCAAAATAAGGGTAAATCAAGGGTAAATCAAGGGTAAATTAAGGGCACATAGGGAAATTAAAGGGAAATTAAGGCTAAATTAAGGGTAAATTAAGGGTGACTTAGTCGTAAATTAAGGGTAAATTAAGGGTAGGTAGGAAATTAAGGGTAACTTACGGCAAATTAAGGGTTGTTTAAGGGATTTAGGGGTAAATTAAGGGAAACTTACGGGCAAACTAAGGGTAAATAGGCAAATTAAGGGTAAAGTAAGGGTAAATTAAGGGTAAATTAAGGCTAAATTAAGGGTAAACCAAGGGGAAATAGGGTAAACTAGGGAAAATTAGGGAGACAAATTAAGTTTTTGGGATATAAAAAGGATCTCTCTCAAGGCACATTTGTCATGTGCATCATGGCCACTCCTGCGGCGGCCAGAATTGCCCAGTCTCCAAGCAGCTGTCTAAACGACGCAGTCATCCCAAACCACGCTTTGGCCTTCACCTCGTTTTGTTTCACACCAATGATGTTCCCCTGCTCTGCCCTCTCCTATTTTTGCCACAGTTTCCCCTATTTGGCCCTTATTTAAACGCAGTTATTCCACATTCATTTTGCCATTACTTCCACCGCCTACCTTACTTGCAGATATTTCCCTTCTGCGACCCCTTTTGTTTGTGGTTTCGGAGAGCTGTGCTATGTGCAAGTAGGTCTCGAACTTACCCCTGCGACGCACAGCGCCGGACTTCATCACATCCTCCAGCGTCAGAAGCGGGTCCCCGTCGCCGTCTGCCTCCAAGCCCAGGTCGGCAGCAAGGTCGTCCATCCACTCGCGGTCTTTCGTCTCCAGGTACGCTTGCAAAGCTTCACGTTTTTGCTCGTAGTGGTCCCCTGAAAGGAAAGAGCCGTGGGAGTAGTTGCAACATATGGACAACTTTAACGCTGACTCTTGCAACCCGCTGCCGGTCAGAGACCGTTTAAAACTGTTCCAGAGCGGGTGCGCCAGCTCTGGCTCCACGTCTCCTCGGATCTTCAACTCCGAGAACAGATAGCGCCAAGCCTTCGTCTGTTGCGTCTCTTCATCTTCTACCTGAACTGGACTTCTTTGTCTTTGAATATATATATATATACATATATATTCAAAGACAAAAAAATCGTCTAAACGCAGAGCTGAAAACTGCCAAGAGTCGGCGCGCAACATCGGGCGGTTCGGCGCCAGCTGGACGTTGAGCCTGTCCAGTGACAGCATGTGCTCCGCCGGCGGGATGAAGTCCTCCAGGCTCTTGTTGCACATGATCCGAAGGGTGTGGTGCAGCATCTTGATGATGATGAAAAAGCCTCTCTTCTCTTTTCCAGACAGCTTTGGCCTGGGAACGCCAGGGAACATGACAGTGGTACTATGGCACAGTCGTGCCAAGCTTCCTTCGTTTTTCCCTTAACCTACTCTTAATTTGCTCTTAATTTGCCTTCAATTCCCGCCCACTATTTAATTAAGGCCAAATTAAGGGTTATTTAAAGGATTTAAGTGTAAATTAAGGGTAAATTAAGGGCAAATTGAGGTAAATTAAGAGTGAATTAAGGGTAAATAAGGTAATTAAGGAGAAATTAAGGGTAAATTAAGGGAAAATGAAGGGTAAAAGGGTAAATTAAGGGTAGATTAAGGGTAAATCAGGAAATTAAGGATACATTAAGGGTAAATTAAGGGTAAAAAGGGAAATAAGGATAAATTAAGGGTAAATTAAGGGTAAATTAAGGGTAAATAAGGAAATTAAGGATAAATTAAGGGTAATAAAGGTACATTAAGGCTAAATTAAGGCTAAATTAAGGGCAATTCAAGGGGAATTGGGGGTAACTTGGGTGAATTAAGGGTAAATAAGGAAATTAAGGAGAAATTAAGGGTAAATTAAGGGAAAATGAAGGGTAAAAGGGTAAATTAAGGGTAAATTAAGGGTAAATCAGGAAATTAAGGATACATTAAGGGTAAATTCAGGGTAAAAAGGGAAATAAGGATAAATTAAGGGTAAATGAAGGGCAAATTACTGGTAAATTAAGGTAAATAAGGAAATTAAGGATAAATTAAGGGTAAATTAAAGGTAAATAAGGCTAAATTAAGGCTAAATTAAGGGCAATTCAAGGGGAATTAGGGGTAACTTAAAGGTAAATTTTACTGCTTAGTTGCCAAAAGCCTTGCCTGAGCACAGATGTGCCGTCCATAGACTCCGGCACCAGGGAAGGCAAGACCTAAGTTAGGCAAAGTGGGCTGTCCCTCACGTTCAGTTCACAGCACATTGCCAGTGCTCTCTGCACAATTCTTTGCGACGCGTTTGCAGAGTGATGCGTCTCTTGCCTCACGCCACTGCACTCAGTCCCAAAGTCAACTGGTGAGGGCACGTCGGAAGCGATAAGATAAGGGCCAAATGAATATATCCACAAGCTTCGGGATATCCAATTGGACGGGGCCTGCCCTCAAGGTCTTTGCATCAAACTCAAATCAACGGGCGCTGACGACTGTGCTTGTCAGCTGGCTCTGCCCTGAAAAAGACTGCGCTCACAATTCGTCATCATTATCGGACTGGTCATCATGGCCAGCATCAGCCTCATGCTCTTCCTCCTCCTCCTCCCCTTCTTCACATCCATCGTCTGCCAACGGGGGGTGGGGGGGTGGGGGGAGGAGTCGGGCATTTTGGTTAGTGTTTAGGGGGTTTCTTACAAACTAAGGGCAAACTTATGGGAAATGACAGCTCGCGTAGCGTTAAAATCAAGGGTCAATCAAGGCAAAAGGTATTTGAAGGAAACCTATGGGTAAATTAAGGGGAAGTTGAGGGTAAATTAAAGGTAAATTAAGGGTTCGGGACGGGCCTTCGCCTTCACCAGGCGACGGGTTCATGTCCTTGATCAAGTCGGCGTCGCTGGGCCCAAACAAGGAGGGCTCCGGCTCCTCGCTCATTTCGCCACTGTTGCCACGGGACGGCAGCCGCTGGAGCTCATCAGGCTCCACCGGATCGTCCACGTGAAAAACACGCTCACGACTTGGCGAGCGCACGGGCGGGAAAGCATCCCAAACTGTAATGCAAACACAAACACATCCATCACGTGGCCCTGATGCCAAAATCAACCAAGGCACTCCAGCGGCATGGCCTTGGAGCAATTCATGAGATCGTGCACGTAGCGGGTCTTGATCTCCGGGTTGAAGGGCGCCACAAGCCTCACTGAGCACTGTCCATCTGGCAAGATGAATGTCGGATCATACACAAGCTTCCACATGATGGTGTCGTTTTTCGAGGGAATGCGGACCATCCTGTCCAACACAGGATCACAGACGAAGTTGTGGCCGTTGAGGTCTTCTTCGAAGCTTCCACCTAGGTAGGGCGCCGGTCGCTCCTGCGTTTTCTCCGCCTCAGCCTGCTCGTCGCACTCGCCGCAATCACTCTGACTCTCTGATGATGAGAAGCTCACCTCGCACATGAAAATTCATGGGGCAGACGGAGACTCACTCGATCATTTGTCAGACAACACACATTCAAGCACGGCCTTGTCCCCGTGCTGGACCGACAGGACCTCATGGAACAGAAACTCGTGTCATTTTGAAAAACCCAGATTTTTTTCATTTCTGGTGAGGCTATGTGTTCCTATTCCCTTCAGCTGCTGCCATGGAACCGGCGCGGTAGTCGAGGCATCAGCTTGCGACCCCCCTGCCCTTGATGAAGAAGCCTTGCTCTTGCACTGCGCCTCCAAGAGAGCCTTCGAACGGAGGCTCCTGACACCCCTTAAGTTGCCCTTATTTTACCCTGAATTTTCTCTCATCTGCCCTTATTCTTCCCTTAATTTACCCTTATTTTATCCTTGTTATCTAAATTGGTCATTATTTTTCCCTTAATTTGCTCTTATTTACCCATAGTGTTCCTTTAATTTACCCTTAGTTTACCCTTGTAAGATAATTCTTACGTTACCCTTAATTTGCTCTTATTTACCCTTATTGTTCCCTTAATTCACCCTTAATTTACCCTTGATATTTAATTTGTCCCTTATTTTGCCCTTAGTTTATTCTTATTTGCCCCTTATTATTCCCATAATTTACCCTTCTTATTATTGTTTTGTGAATGTTTGCCCTGCTCCTCGCCGGCGATTCCGGGGGCTGGCGGGTGTCATTCTTTCTGTTGGCGCGTGCTGCGCTGGTGGCCTTGTCCTTCTGCCCGGGAGTGTTCTTGGCGGGCGTCTCTGCTACGATCAGCTCATCACGGCTTGAAGAGCGGGCCGTTGTCGATGGGGGCGGTAGATGTGGCACAGATGGTCCTCACGCTGGAGACACGTGGAAACGCATGCATGAGTCTCGATCGACAAGCTCCAACAGTTACAGTCAGGCAGTCCCGAGACAACCATTCCTTTGAGCAAAGTAGTGGCTGCTGCCACGCCTCCTGTCCCAGTGCGTGCCCGCTTGGGCGAGGGGAGCTTCAGCCCGCGCTGGTGCGGCACGAGTGACTTCTTCTTGTCCGGCCTGAGCAAACGGCAGCACCGCCCAACGAGTCAGAAGAAAAAACATGCACTGATCGCCCGCCTTGGCAACACTTTGCTCGTCTCGAAGTCCAGCACTTCTTGCGGTAGCGCAGCAGGTCGGCCGTCGCCATGACATTGCGGGAGCATGTAAGCCCAGCCGCCGTACTGTTCGGGGCCCAGGACCCCTGCCGAAATGGCAGCCACCTGGTACTTCAAGTAGCGTCGAATCTCTCGGCTGCTCCACCCGGTTTTGCTCAACGGGCATCCTCGTCGCTTGTTTTCGGCCTGGACCAGGGCAACACTCAGCAGCTGCTCCGAATCAACTGAGCTCGGCTAGCTACAGAACTGACAGCCCGCCTTCAGTGCCTTCACGACCCCATCCAGGTTTGTGGCTGGTTTGGGGTCATCTGGGGACCAGCCAGTGAGGAACGTGATGTAGGCAAACAGCGAATTTCTCGTCGCCCCACGAAGCACACTGTCCGTGAGGTACTCGGACTCCAGTTTCTCGAGCCAAGCCTTGTAGTGCGAGTCCTGGATTCAAGTCAAAAATGGCAGCACGGGAATCGCACAGGGGGAAAAATGCAAATTAAGAGTTAAATAAGGTAAAATAAGTGCAAATTTAGAAATTAAGAGTAGAATAAGGCAGAAATAAGAATTAAGAGCAAGGTAATAAGGTAGAAATAAGGGAAATTTAAAAATGCAGAGTAGAATAAGGCAGAAATAAGAATTAAGAGCAAAATAAGGTAGAAATAAGGGAAATTTAAAAATGCAGAGTAGAATAAGGCAGAAATAAGAATTAAGAGCAAAATAAGGTAGAAATAAGGGAAACTTAAAAATTAAGAGTAGAATAAGGCAGAAATAAGAATTAAGAGCAAAATAAGGTGGAAATAAGGTTACATTAGTGCAAATTAAGGGTAAAATAAGGCAAACCAAGGAGAGTAAAATAAGGGCAAATTAAAATATGGAAAATATAAAAATAAGCAACATTAGTGCAAATTAGTAAAATAAGGCAAAACAAGGAGAGTAAAATAATGACAAATTCAGATAAATAAGGGGAAACAAGGACAACTTACGAATAAAATAAGCAGCCGTAACAATTCAAGAGGAGGAAATCAGAAAGAAATACGTGCAGCCGACGTGCGACGAAATTCCTCAGTACCTTCTGGGACTTGTACTCCGTGACCTTGACTCTTCGACCCGTGTTGCTTCGTGGGCCCAGGTCCATCTGGCTCCCGTCAGGGAACGTCATAGGCTCCTCGTCAGCGCTCTCCGGGGAAAGTAACCGGGAAGTTGGTGCGAAAGTGGATTCCGGCGGCCTGCCGACGAAGCTACACATAGATCATTAAATCAGACTTTTGGCAACGCCCACTCTGCTACGACGTTACGAGCCTGGTGCTGCGGGGGTTTTTCCTCGCCGCCGAGCTCTTGGCCTGGCGTGCCCTGAGTACTGAGTGAACACAGGCACGCAGTCACGCAGGTGTAGTTTTTTGCAACACAGACAGACAACACTGCGCGCGCAACAGGCAGATGCGACCAAGACTCTCCGTAGTCTTGGCCTTCGCCGTCGCCTTCGCAGCCGGAGTCTTGGCCTTGACCTTGCCGGCAACGGGGCCTGTCTCTGCCGGGACAGCTGCCGGGGCAGCCTCCGTCTCCTTGTCCGTCTCCTTGTCCTTTCTCATTCTCGGCTTGGGTGCGGCTTCCTTTTTCGTCTTGTCCACGGTTCTCTTGACTGCGGGCGGCATGGCGGCGACGGAAAAGTGAAACCGCTTCACTACAGTTACAGCGTGACTGTCCTCAGACTGACACAGATCACAAATCTGCTTGAGCAGGCAAGCAAGGCAAGCGTGGCGGCGACACATGTCCTTTGCGCACTGGAACCAACCAGCAGCAGGCGGCGGCTACTTCAAGCAAGGCGGCCAATGCTTTCGAGGCGCGGACTTTTCATGAGCAGTCTCAGAACGGCTCAAGCGTTGCGCTTAGCTTAATTCGCTCTCGTCGGCTTCAGGCGCCTCGCTGTCGCTGTCCAGCAAGAAATTGCCCAAGCCAGCAATGCTTCTGCTGGCCTGCATGGGTGTGCAGGGCTGAAAGCACACCAACGCAAGGAATTGGATCAGCAGAACGCAGCTGAAGTGCATGCAGTTCCCGGCCACATAGGATGCTCGTCGGTTGTCGGTGATTGCCAGAACCGGCACGCCCATGCTCATTGCAACTGAGGGCACCACTGGGAACCCCATCAGGAGCAGTTTTTCTTTTGGGACCATCCATCGCCGCAGCGATGGGACAAACATCTTCCCTGCATTTCTTCGCAGCGTGGGGATTTTTCGGCTCACTGCCGACCAACACAGCCGCTTCTTTGGATTGTCGCCCAAGAACGCCACCAAATCGGGATTGTAGACGGCATCTTGACTGTACTTCTGGTAGTAGTTGTCCACAATCACTTCGAGTGCTTTTCTCTCGCGCTTGTTCAGCAGGTAGACCCACGACCTGGCCTGAGCGTATTTGCTTGCACCGTTCCACATTTCACACTCTATGTAGTTGCCCTTAATTGTAGGCTTGTTTTGTTCTTGGTTTGCCACAACGCGCATTTTACCTGTGTGTTACCCTTACTTGCCCTCCATTTTACCCTTAATTTGCCTTATTTTTAGTCTTGTTTTGTTCTCGTTTTGCCACTGTCGTCCTTAATTTGCTCTTAATTTTAGGCTTGTTTTGCTAGTGTTTTGCCACCACACTTATTTTTACCTGTACTTTACTCTTATTTGGCCCTTAAAGGCCCTTAAAGGCCCTTAATTTTAGGCTTGCTTTGTTCTTGCATTACTAGTGCTAGGCCTGTTTTGTTTTTGTTTTACCACGACGCGTGATTTCCCTCCATTTTACCCTTTTTACCCTTAATTTGCCCTGAATGTGCCCTTAATTTGCCCTTAATTTGCCCTGCTTTACAAATGCTAAGCCTGTTTTGTTCTTGTTTTAACGATGCGTGATTTCCCTCCATTTTGCCCTTAATCTGCCCTTAAGTTGCCCTTAATTTGCCCTTAATTTGCCCTTAATTTGCCCTTAATTTGCCCTTAATTTGCCCTTAATTTGCCCTGCTTTACTGATGCCAGGCCTGTTTTGTTCTTGTTTTACCGCGACGCGTGATTTCCCTCCATTTTGCCCTTAAGTTGCCCTTAAGTTGCCCTTAATTTGCCCTTAATTTGCCCTTAATTTGCCCTTAATTTTAAGCTACTTATTTTGTTTTTGATTTACCACAACCCTGATTTTGCCTGCATTTTACCCTTAATTTGCCCTTGCTTTCAAGCTTAATTACCCCTTAACCTGTTTCTCACCTACACAGAGAGCACAAAGAGCAAGACAAGCGACGCGGGGACGGTGCACCGTTGAACGAACTCGCGCAACATGTTGTGACTCAAGGTTCAGGTCGATCTCGCTTGCGCCCATGTAATCGCTGGGTTTGGTCTGGACCAGTCGACGAATCACAGCGCTCACCGACTTAAACAGTGCATTCACGTCGAATTTCTGCTTGGTGCGCTGCTTGTGCGCCATGATGATGTACATGCGTTCACGTGCTGTGCCACTGTGGCCCACGTCTGATGGAGTCACCACGAAAGGATGCAGTTCGTAGTGGCGCCCGTACAAGTACTGGATCATGCCCATGTGCAGCTCCTGAAACAGCACACACACACAGCCACGCATTCAAGTCGCCCCCAGGATCCCCCTATTCTGCCCTTGATTCCCGCCTTCACGTTCTCCAATATAACCAAAGGTGTCCCCCACTCGATGTGGAGTTTGGCGTGCGCCACAAACACCGGCGCGGTTTTGCCCTGCTCGTACAATCGCGGGCCTGCCCTGCTTTGGTCTGTGCAGGGAAGACCCCCAACTTCCATGTCTGACTTGAACTTGGGATCAAACGTCTCGTGCCACTGTCGGCATGTGAAACAATACTGTGACTTGCCGAAGTCGGAATTGCTGATGTGTCGAACCTGGCCAAAGCGACTGATGCTGATAGATGCGCGGTTCCAACACGTACCAATATAAACGTTCTATTCTAATGCAACTCCACGGAACCAAGGCGAAAAAGTCAGAGCCGGGCGTCCACGCCGAGCACGTTCCTGCCGGAAGAGTTTCCAGGATGTCGCCGAAAACGCATGGCTTTGTGTAGTGGTCTTCTAGGACCTCTCCACACCAAGCAGCATGCGTGTCAATGATCCCACGACAATGTTTGTTGCATTCCTTGGTCCACAGAATGACTGGTTCGTGTTCGAGGTTTTGTCTTTATTTCGTCCTTATGTTGTTCCTTATATTGTCCTTATTTTGTCCTTATTTTCTCTTCATTTTGTCCTTATTCTGTCCTTATTTTTGTCCTTATTTTGTCCTTATTTTGTATTTATTTTGCACATGGTTTTGCTCATTTTACCTTATCTCGTCCTTATTATATCCTTATTTTGTCCTTATTTTGTATTTGTTTCGCGCTTATTGTCCTTATTTTGTCCTTATTTTGTCCTTATTTTGACCTTATTTTGTACTTATTTTGTCCTTTTGTCCTTATTTTGTATTTATTTTGCATCTGTTGTTGCTCATTTTACCTTACCTCGTCCTTACTATATCCTTATTTTGTCCTTATTTTGTATTTGTTTCGCGCTTATTGTCCTTATTTTGTCCTTATTTTGTCCTTATTTTGACCTTATTTTGTCCTTTTTGTCCTTATTTTGTATTTCTTTTGCATCTGTTGTTGCTCATTTTACCTTACCTCGTCCTTACTATATCCTTATTTTGTCCTTATTTTGTATTTGTTTCGCGCTTATTGTCCTTATTTTGTCATTATTTTGTCCTTTTGTCCTTATTTTGTATTTATTTTGAATCTGTTGTTGCTCATTTTACCTTACCTCGTCCTCATTACATCCTTATTTTGTCCTTACTTTGTACTTATTTTGCGCTTATTGCTGTTCATTTTGCAGCTGCTTTTGAGGATGTGAGCGAAAAACTGAGTCCGGGACATACGCGCACACCGGTCGCACGTGCATCCCTGCGGGAAGGATCTTGGAGTCATTGACTGTCTTCTCTATGACGCTGAGGGCCATCTCGCTTGTAAATACCCCTGTGCACGAACTGGAGCTGCGTCTGGCCTTGCACAGCCAAGAATCCTGGCCGGATCAAGCTTAGCAGAGGCCCCCTTTCTTCAATGTATTCAAATTCTGACGCAGATGCTCTGCCGACGCCTGGATTGCGCTAACGCCCAGCTTGCTCACCAAGACCCGCCAGATCACCTGACCAGTGCAGGCTTGTGAAGCAGGAGAGTGCAAGGGCCACCCCTGCCTGTGCTATTCGTCCAGTCATGGCCAGCGGGCTTCCGTCCTGTCCTCGAAACCACTCCTGCGCAGGTTTTCGGGTTTAGATCTGTCTAAAGCGCATGTTGATCGATGGGGCTCATCCGGCCTGTGGGTCATCAGACAAAAGTGATGTGCTGCTAGAGCGCGTCCACGGCGGCGCGTCACTGTCCGATGCACTCTGCATGTGGCTGTCGTCGCCGCCGCCTTCGCCCATGTCTTGAATCTGCTCAGGAGTCAGGGCGGGACAAATCGAAAAGGCAACTTTCTATAATAATCTCAGACTGCAACTCTAGAACTGAATTTCACGACCTTGCTACTTCACTTCTTGGAACCACATGCGGGGCAACACAGTGATGCGGGTCGGTGCTGCTGCGTGTCAACACACAAACAAAAGGGTGCATCCATCCGACGAAGGAAACGCTGGCCGAGTATTTTTTTCGCGAGAAAACAGAAGCATCTGGAGACAGTCAGTGAGATCTCGTCAATGATCTCGTGCGCAGAGTCAGCCTGGGCTTATTTGTGGCTGATTTGGTGCTTATTTTGTTTTCGGGGCTAGTTTTGCGTACAATTTGGTGCTTATTTGGGCCTTATTTTTGTCTTGGCGCTTATTTGAAGCTTATTTGTGGGGTGGGGGGGTGGTGGGTGGGGGGGGTGGGGTGGCAAATTTAGGCCAAGAATAAGCCGGCTGGGGGGGGGGGGGGGGGGGGGGGGGGGGGGGGGGGGGGGGGGGGGGGGGGGGGGGGGGGGGGGGTATGTCCAACTCTTGTCTCTTCAGATCTGTTTCGCCAGAGGGTGGCGTAGCGTAGAAAACGCAAATCTGTGGTGCTGGGCTTGTTTGGAGCTTATTTTTGGCCTATTTGGTAATTATTTTGGTTTCGGGCCTAGTTTTGCATACTATTTGGTGCTTATTTTTTCCTCTTGGCACTTATTTGAAGCATATTTCGGGTTTGTTTCCTTCATATTTGTTGCTTATTTCGGCCTTATGTTTTCCCGCTCGTGCTTGTTTGTGGCTGTTTTCGGGGCGCAAACTCTTGACGCTGCTGGCACGCAAACTGAATCTGATGCCAAGCATCCACTCACGCCAGGCGGCGGACCATAGAACACGCCAATGTGTGGTGCATAGTAAGCCACGTAATGGGCCGGCACTGGTGGGGTAGCCGATGTGAGTGGCCCGTGCAAAATCGGGGCATTCAAAGCTGCGTGTGGAACCGCCTGGCCCAAGTGGCCTAAGTGTGGTGCGGGATTGGGACGTGGAGGCCCTCCTTCTGCAGGGTGGGTTGCGTTGATGGCTGGGCCGTGCTGGGGAGGGTGGCCCATATGGATGGCTCCCCACTGGTTGGCTGGGGCCAGCACGGGAGGAGCTCCGTTGATCGCTCCCCAGTGCACGGGAGGGGCTCCGCCAGGGGCCGGGTCCCCCACATTGATCGCTGGAAAGGCACGGGCTGGGGCGGGCAAGGGATTTCCGCCAGGGACTCGGTGATCCATGAACACTTCGCGCGCAGGCGTGGGCGGTGGAGGCCCGCCAGGCGGGATCCTGGCTGGTGGCCCTTCCGCTGGGCGCGCTGCGGGCTCGTTTTCTGGGACGCGATTTGCTGGCCGCGGTGGTGGGGGGCCTAGCGGGCGTACTGGTTCCGGACTGGGACTGGACGAGTGGGAGGGGCTGCTGTCCCTGCTTTCAGGCGCGGGTGTGTGCTTCGGCTGCTTTAAAATCGGCTTGTTTTTTGCAGCAGCAGGGCGCTTTAGCTGGGCCCCCGGGCGCTTCAAAGTGGGCATGGGGCTCTGGTGCTCTACTCTACCACACTCTGACCAAAAGGACTCGGCCCTCTGAGCAAAAAGGACTCTCAACTCGAAACACATGCGCAAGAAACGCAGCCTTCATCAACAGGTCTTGTCCATGTCCACGTCTTTCTCTGTTTTAGACTCGAAGGGCAGTCATGCCGACACTAAGGGATGGGGTAAACACCAGCGCATGTTTCACACGCATTATAGACTGCAATCTTCGCCTTGCGAATGTGGTAGCATTCACAGTTCACGTGCCAACTACGTCCCTTCTCAGTAACGTACACTGGCCGTCCAAGCGGGCAATGAGCATTGTGATGGTGGCACCGTTCACGTAGCGTCTCCAGCTCATGAGTCTGAGGGTTCTCCGTCTGCACACTGCGACTCACCACGTGGCGGGCCCTCGTTGTGTGAATGGCAGTGTTCCAGAGCTTCAGGACCAGTCTCTCCGTAGCCAAGGCACACAGGGCGATGACAAAGATGGACGCAGCAATCCCCGTGTCGGCAATGGTCCACCAAAAGCTCATTGCTGCTAAATTAGCAAGGGCCACTACCAACTATTGCAGGGACCGCCTGGAATGAGCCACTGAGGGCAATGGCACGCAAGATTGGCAGCATTCTCACAGGACATTTGCACTTATTCTATCAGGCTTTTTTTTTCTCTGACCCCCTTAACTCGTCCTTAATTTGCCCTTATTTTTCCTGATGATTTCACAGGACATTTGCACTTATTTTTTCTTATTCATCCTTATTAGGCTGTATTTCTTCTCTGACCCCTTAATTCGTCCTTAATTTGCCCTTATTTCGTCCTTAATTTGCCCTTAATTTTTGCTGATGAATTCACAGGACATTTGCACTTATTTTTTCTTGTTTCATCCTTATCAGGCTGTATTTTTTCTCTGACCCCTTAATTCGTCCTTAATTTGCCCTTATTTCGTCCTTAATTTGCCCTTATTTTTTCCTGATGTATTCACAGGACATTTGCACTTAGTTTTTCTTGTTTCATCCTTATTAGGCTGTATTTTTCTCTGACCCCTTAATTCGTCCTTAATTTGCCCTTAATTCGTCCTCAATTTGCCCTTATTTCGTCCTTAATTTGCCCTTATTTTTTCCTGATGAATTCACAGGACATTTGCACTTTTTTTTGTTTCATCCTTAATTAGGCTTTATTTTATTCTCTGCCCCTTAGTTCGTCCTTAATTTGCCTTTATTTTCCCTGAATTCGTCAGATGCAGCATTCTCACAGGACATTTGCACTTTTTTACTCTTGTCTCATCCTTAATTCGGCTTTATTTTATTCCTGACCCCTTAATTCGTCCTTGTTCGTCAGAATCCTGAGCCACTGGCCATGGGTGGAGCGAAGGCTCCGCAGCCAATCTGCGGCGACCACACGAAGACAAGCTCCGTGGGTTTCTTGGCTATGCCTCGATGATTGCAGTTGTAGTCTCGGCATTTGCAAAAAACACGAGCAACACAATTTCCAAACGCAGCCCGGATACTGCTACCGTCGAGGTACAAATGGAAGCAGTCACATTCCGCCAGCTGCTCGCGGGCCGCGAAATAGTAGCAGAACTTAGGAGGCCGCGCGCATTTGTGCTCCAGGAAACCAGAACTCAACCGACCCTGACTGAATTAGAATTCTGGACGAGAGGCCATGGCATTGAAAGCAACTGACCAATGTTTCATGGTCGCTGCCCGATCACGTCCCACCACTGCCTCAATGGCTTTGGAGAGAAAACGGTCCTTCGATTGGCGCTTAACAGGCTTTTTCACTTGTTTGGTCTTTATTTTGCAATTGTTGTGCTCCCATGTCCCTTCGTTCCATTTGCGTCTTGGAACTTACTGGTTCTGAACTACACCCCGAGTCCTCGCCATTGAACATCCGGTTGGCGATGTCCCTCTTTTCCATCAAAGCCAATGCCGTGAATTTCTTGTAAAAACTGGATCGAGGTGGACGTTCGTTGCTCCCCGCCATGGCCGTCACAGCGTCGTCGAGAACAAAGGCAATCTGACTCAGCACTGTCAGTGCCCCTGGCCGCAGAGAACTCTTCAGCCCTCTCTGGTGCATTGGATCCAAAGCGAAGCACAAGAGTTGATCTAGCGTCGCGTTGGTCAGTGGCGTCCGCACCCAGGGCTTGGATGCGTTTCTGAGGTCAGAGAGCCACGCATCCTGCACGTGCGTTTCCTCAAACTCAGTGGTCCAGAGCGTGCTGCAGTCCACCACCAGATCCAGTCCCACAGCGACAAATGTCCAGTGAGATCCTCCCTCCAGTCCGACAGTAGGCCAGGACAACTCCAAGGAACCTATGCATGACAGAAGTTTCATCACCAGGTTTCGCAATGCATTGCAGGCTGCAGTGCGATCCGCCAAATTTCTTTCAGCTTCCGAAATCGCGTACAACATGTGTGCCACGAAGATTGACGTGGGCACTGTCCTTTCTGCGAACCACTGCTTTTGGTCCTGCCGCGCAGACCCTCGAGTGAACCTTGGCTGGCGTCGGTTCACCTCCACGCCGGGCCATATTGCAGAATGGCTGTCGTTGATTTTGGCAGTGCTGTTTCGGCAGTGCTCCAACGCCTTTCTTTCATTCTTTGTTCGCAGAAGGAAGGTGCCGACCTGCCAGATTACCCGTATCTTCCCCTTATTTATTTGGCACTGGAAAACACCGACCCTTATTTTACCTTTATGTTACCCTTATTTTATCCTTATTTTGCCTTATTTTACCCTTATTTACCCTTGTTGTGTCCTTATTTCACATTTATTTTAGCCTTATTTCATCCTTATTTTGCCCTTATTTTACGTTTCCGCTATTCTCCCCTTATTTATTTGGCACTGGAGAACACCGGCCCTTCTTTATCCTTATTTCACCCTTATTTCACCCTTATTTCACCCTTATGTCACCCTTATTTCACCCTTATTTCACCCTTATTTCACCCTTATTTCACCCTTATTTCACCCTTATTTCACCCTTATTTCACCCTTATTTTCACCTTAGTTTAGCTTTATGTCCCTTATTTTGCCCTCATTTTGCGTTTCCGCTATTCTCCCCTTATTTTATTTATTTGTTGGCACTGGAAACTTCATGTAACCAGACGCGCCTGCTTCTCAATCCACTCAGCTTGTTCCGATGGACTGACGTATGCAAGTATGGTGTGTATGGAGCCATCTTGCGCTGAAGGGATGGGCACCTCCACGAAAGACTGGAAAGGCCCCGAGGGAACCCCCTCAAGCTCTGGCGCATCCTCGTCATCTGCCACCAATGCCGCCATTGCAAGGACTGCAAGGATTCCAACAAATTTCATGTGTGGGCTTAGGACTACGTTCTGTTTCTTTTCCCAGCACAAGGCCAACTATTTTGCCCTACAAGCATGATTGTCCAGCAGTTGCAAATGGGGGCTTGCGTTCTGCTTCCGTTCCCAGCCCAATGCCACCTAGTTTTTGCACATGAACAAGAATGATATTCCAGCAGTTTCAAACGCGGGCTTAGGTCTGTGTTCTGCTTCTTTTCCCAACTTAACGCCTTCAATTCACGCGAAACGCGAGCCATCATGCGGCGGCGCCGGAAACTACATCCCCACGCATCAGAACCAAATTAAGGCAAATTAAGGAGTCTGCATGGGCGGGGCTTCAAAGCACACAATTTAGTGGCAATTCAGGTCCCAACCCTTCAAAAGCGGAAAAAAGGGAAATAAGGCTTAATTAAGAGCAGAATAAGCCCAGATTCTCGAAACGGTGAAAGCAGAAAAAAAATAAGTGCTTATTAAGTGCTTATTAACTGCCAAATAAGGGATTTCAAATTAAGGCCTTATTAAGCAGCTAATAAGCAGCTATTAAGCCACTAATAAGCCCTTATTTTTTGGGGTGTTGTTATTTGCTGGGGGGGGTCGGCGTGGGGGGGGTCGGCGCAGCCTCCCATGAGTTTAGTGTGTTGAAGGGGATTTTAGAGCTGTTTGCTGAACTGGCTTGAAAGACCCTCGGGCAAACATAGGGGCTGAAAAGGGATGGGAGTTTAGGGTTGAGGGCCCTGAGAACAAGTTGCAAGTTGTCATCGAACAAGTTGCGCAAAGGCATTTGTAAGATCCCCGTACTGCCGGCATCTCCGACGCGACAAGTAATTGCGATCCTTCACCCAGATCCGAAAACCGAAATAACTATTGGTTCCCAAAAGAGGCCTAAGACGATACCCAGAATCTCGAAGCCTCAACAAGCTCCAAACCCGAAACCCTAAACCCCAGCCCCTTATCGCTAAGGCCTAAACCCTACACCCTAAACCCTATAAACCCTAAGCCCTACTCCCTAAACCCTAAACCCTAAACCCTAAACCCTAAACCCTAAACCCTAAGCCCTGCACCCTAAATCCTAAACCCTAAACACTAAACCCTAGACCCTAGACCCTAGACCCTAAACCCTAAACCCAACCATCAGGTGGACACCAAGGGTCTCACCATGCTCTTCCTCTGGGAGCCACAACGCATCGTCGGGGTTCGGCCGGGGCCTTTCCTGGCTTTAGGGTTCAGGGGTAGGGTTTAGGGTTTAGGGTTTAGGGTTTAGGGTTTAGGGTTTAGGGTTTAGGGTTTAGGGTTTAGGGTTTAGGGTTTAGGGTTTAGGGTTTAGGGTTTAGGGTTTAGGGTTTAGGGTCTGACTCAGTTTGGCCTTGCTTGTAAGTTGCGGGTTTGTTTCAGGGCTGAGGTCCTGCCGCCCTCGGTTTGCAGCGGGAGATTAGGGTTGTGGCGTAGGGTTTAGGGTTTAGGGTTTAGGGTTTAGGCTTTAGGCTTTAGGCTTTGGGGTTCAGGGTTTAGGGTTTAGGGTTTAGGGTTCACGGTTTAGGGCTTGGGTTTTGGGGTTTAGGACCGGCCAGTAGGGCAAAATAGCAGTCTCAACAATGGGGCGGCACCTTCCTCTTCTATGATGACCTGGAACCCTGAACCCTAAACCCTAAACCCTAAACCCTAAACCCTAAACCCTAAACCCTAAACCCTAACCCCTTGAACTTCCCCCAAAGCTTTAGCCGGCGAAAGGTTGGAGTCCTTCATCGTGGATGCGCGCGTCCTGGGATGTTTGGGGTGTGTTTGGGATGTAGGATTTAGGATTTAGGGTTTAGGGTTTAGGGTTTAGGGTTTAGGGTTTAGGGTTTAGGGTTTAGGGTTTAGGGTTTAGGGTTTAGGGTTTAGGGTTTAGGGTTTAGGGAGCCTTGCAGGTTAACGAGTTTTGTTTTGAACAATTGCTTCAGCGGGTTTTCTATGGGCCATCTTAGTTTAGGGTTTAGGGTTTAGGGTTTAGGGTTTAGGGTTTAGGGTTTAGGGTTTAGGGTTTAGGGTTTAGGGTTTAGGGTTTAGGGTTTAGGGTTTAGGGTTTAGCTGGGGCCCTTGACCTGCAGAACCCCAACATGGCTTAGGGTTGAGGCGTGGGGCTTGGGGTTCTTCAGGTCGAGGCGTCAAAGTTTAGGGTTTAGGGTTTAGGGTTTAGGGTTTAGGGTTTTGGGTTTTGGGTTTTGGGTTTTGGGTTTTGGGTTTAGGGTTTAGGGTTTAGGGTTTAGGGTTTAGGGTTTAGCCCTCGAGGCATCTTTTGATCTCCTAGAAATCAGGGCTGGGGGGTTTTAGCGTGCGCAGGGTTCACGCCACCCGCTCCGCCGTCTCAAGCACATCCTCCGAGCCAGACCTTCCGAACCTCGAACATGAAATTTTAAAGCCCTTTAAGGGCTTTAGGGTTTAGAGGGTTTTCGGGTTTAGAGGGTTCAGGGTTTAGGGTTTAGGGTTTGGGGTTTAGAGGGTTTAGGGTGTAAGGTTTTCGAGGGTTGAGGGTTTTAGGGTTTTAGGGCCTTTGCGGTCTTTTGGTCTGGAGGGTATAAGGGCTTTACTGGTAACCTTAAACCCCAAAACCCCAAACCCTAAACCCTAAACCCTAAACCCCAAAACCCTAAACCCCAAAACCCTAAACCCTAATCCCTAAACCCTAACCCTAAGCCCTAAACAAGGTGCCCCTGGAGCTGACCCGATGGTGGGCCGGATTCAAGGATCGATTTCTGCTTTCAAAGCCCCTGAGTCCCACACCCTACACCCTACACCCTACACCCTACACCCTGAACCCTGAACCCTGAAACCCCAGACCCGAAACCCGAAACCCTAAACCCTAAACCCTCTACCCTCTACCCTCTAAACCCTAAACCCAAACCCTAAACCCGACCCCCTCAACGCTCGGGCTTTTGGTGCGCTGGTAGGGTGCTGTAGTAGGCTCTGGGGGATTCATTCATTTTCCAAAGATAACAATAGGGGTACCGTCTGTGGGCCTTCCTACCATAAGGATGGATAATTGGAGTTTACGAAAATAGGGGACCCCCAAATAGATCCCCCAAAAGTAGGATCCCCCTATTAAAAAAAAAATCCCCAAATAAGGAAAATTGCCACTAATTTCGGTAAACCCCACCCTAAACACTAAACCCTTAACCCTTGTTTTCGTAAACCACCAGAGTTCGTATTATTTTGGGAAGGGGACCCCTGAATTGGGAAGTGCCCGCCAGTTCGGGCTTCATTTGGAATGGCAAGGCTTCGGTGGAAAGAGGTCCTTGGAAGGCAGGAGGTTTAGGGTTTAGGGTTTTGGGCTTAGGGTTGATTAGGGATGTTTAGGGCCAAGGTCTACACTGAGTCCAAAAAGGCCTGATTACCTTCTTAGGCAGCAGTCCAGTCCGAAATTCGAAGTTGAGGCGTCAGACCGCCCTGAATCCCAAAGCCCCAAGAGGCATCTGAGACTCTGACATCTTATGTGTTCTCTACCAGGGTTTGGGGCTGCTCCCCAAACCCCTACCCCCCTAAAGCCCTAGAAGCCCCTAAAGCCCTACACTCCTAAACCCCCTACGACCCTCAGCCCCTGGTAAGCCCCTAAACCCTAACCCCCTGAGCCCTCTAAGCCCCCTAAACCCAACAACCCTAAACCCCCGAAACCCCCTTAAACCCTCTAAAACCCCCTAAGCCCTATAAAACCCCCTAAACCCCCTAAACCCCCTAAACCCCCTAAACCCCCTAAACCCTAAACCCTAAAAACCCCTAAAACCTCTGTACATCCCTGAGCCCGGCCCCTTCTCCTTCCACCGGGGGGGGGGGGGGGGGGACCCGAAGACTTCAACCTTTGATGAGGTGCCAAAGGGGTTTAGGGTTTTGGTTTTAGGGTTTAGGGTTTAGGGGTTTTTGGGGTTAGAGGTTTTGGGGGTTAGGGTTTTTGGTGGCTAGGGAGGGCTGATGGTTGAGGATTCTGGATTTGGTTTTTTCCGAAACTATAAACCAATGAAGGAGCACATGACCTCCTTCATGGAGTTCTCCACGAACAGCTCAGATCTACTTCAGGAGCTGCGTTGTGAGGGCACCTAGGGTGACTTTGCTAGTGCTTAAGGAGTACAAGTACTACCATTGCAGGGGTGTGGGTTTTTGGGACTCAATTTTGGAGCCTCAAGACTACTTGGTTCCCAGACTCCAACATACCCCGAGCCTCCTTGAACTTCTCGCATAAGCCCTAAACCCTAAACCCTAAACCTTAAACCCTAAACCCTAAACCCTAATCGGAGGGAGGTTGATAAGGGCTGGTCGAAGTTTGAAGGTCGAAGGTTTTTGGGTTGAAGCTTGTAGGGCTTCAGGTTGTAGGGTTTAGGGTTTAGGGTTTAGGGTTTAGGGTTAGGGGTTTAAGTGTCCAGAAATTTTGGGTTTCAGGGTGTAGTGATTCTAGGGCTTTTTGCAACTCAGGGGCTTCAGGCCGAGAACCTCCGACTGCCGATTTGATTGTTCAGGGCGTAGGGCTTTGGTCTTTGGTGTTGACTGATACAAGTTTCGGATTCATGGTTTGGGGAGGGTTTAATCGAGCTGAGAGAGTTTGGAACTTGCGGGTTCAGGTTTAGAACCCTAAACCCTAAACCCCTAAAATTCTAAACCCCTAAACCCTTAAACCCCTAAACCCCTAAACCCAAAACCCCAGGGTCAGTGTAGGAATCCCTGCCAGAGGCACCGCCGGAGAACGAGATAAGCCTGTGGGCAGCGCCGATGAAGTGTCGTGGCAGGAAGTTGTGGCCAGATGGCCAACATAGGGTTTCGGGTTTAGGGTTTAGGGTTTAGGGATACCCTCTACTTTCAGGTGGCCTTCAAAGAAAGAGAAAGAGAGAAAGAGAGAGAGAGAGAGAGAGGAGAACAAAAACAAAAAGATAAGGATAATGGGAATGGGAATGAGAAAGAGAGAGAGAGAGAGAGGGAGAGAAAGAGAAAGAGAGAAAGAGAGGAAATCAAGAATCAGTTCTCCCTTAGAAAGGGATTGACATCTGCATTGTCTCCGCCCCAAAGGGAGTTGATTGTCCAACGGGTCTGCGCAGGAGGCGTGGCCTCTCACACTCTCACACAGCAACGCCACTGGCAAAGAGCTAAGTCGTAAAGATGCCTTGTTTCGGTCAGTCTGTGCCTCTTTCCCAAACCGCCGCAAAGGAAAGCGCCCAGTCCCGGAGCCAAGATGTGGATGCCAACCACCTTGCTGGTATGTTTGCAACGCAGGGGAGGGGAGGGAGGGAAGAGAAAGGGGTGAGGGAGGGGGGTAGGGAGGGGGAGAAGGGGGCGGCAGGTTTGGTAGTTTGCGCGGGAGGGCGGGCCGGGGGTCAGGGCGATGCGCGACAGCCATGACAACGTTACGGCCAAGAGTCACACGGTCAAGTCTTGGTCAATGTCAACACCGAGCGAACTATTCTGTATGAAGTGGAAAAAGAGTGCAGACGTTTTGGTCGAGCCAGTCCCATCCAGGATCCCTGCGCTGACACTGTAACTGTAGAAACGGCCCTGGGTGGCGGACTCTAAACCCTAAGCCTAAACCCTAAACCCTAAACCCTAAACCCTAAACCCTAAACCCTAAACCCTAAACCCTAAACCCTAAACCTAAATACCCTAAACCCTACACCCTAAACCCTAAACCCATGCGCAGTTTTTTAGGGGGTTGTTCTCATCGGGAGATCCTTGTTTTGTGTAATTGACAGAAAGAAGTTCCCTAGAAGGGGGCTACCCCTGAACCACCTGCAGGGGTTCGTAGAGTACCCTAAACCCGAAACCCTAAACCCTACACCCTAAACCCAAAACTCTCAACCCCCCCTTAATCCCTAAACCCTTTACCCTAAACCCTAAACCACAGCCAGTCCATCTAAATCCTCCAAAACTTAACATCCTAGGGTTTAGGGCTTAGGGCTTAGGGTTATTCGGACCCCAGAGTAGGCCCTAGTTCCTTTTGTTGCTGGGGATTGGGTGCCCCCATAAGCCCCTTTAAACCATTCCCGGCACCCCTTTCATTATTCCTAGGTGACTCTTGCGTCTAGAATCCTGAGGAATCCCGAAATCCTTACCCCGTCATTCCCCCAAAGTTCTGAACCATCCCGAACCCCCGAAAAAGCCCCAAAAACCCTGCTTCCCCGCACCCAAAAGCCCCCAAAACCCTGCCTAAATGCCGGTAGCTCCCTGAGCTTCTGCTGAAAACAACCAAGGCTGCCCCCTTCGACGGCGCGGGGCCCCAGTAGGGTTTAGGGTTTAGGGTTTAGGGTTCAGGGTTTAGGGCTTAGGGTTTAGGGTTTAGGGTTTAGGGTTTAGTGTCTGCGGCTTTAGGGGATGTAGGGCATCTTAGGGGCTTAGGCTAGCTAGGCCCTTTGGACTTCTCAAATTTTCCCTTATAGGGTTTCGGAGGATCATGTTTAGGATTGTTTTTCAGAGGGTTTTAAAGGCCATCCTAGCCAGTTTGGCGTTTATCGGGCTTGTAGGGCATTAGGTATTAGGGTTTGGGGCTTTTGGGGATTTCGGCCTTAGGGTTTAGGTTTGGGGCTTCTTCGGGGATTTAGAGCTCAGAGTTTATGGTTTTGGGGCGTTTGGGGACTTAGGAAATCTCAAGCCCTGCTAAACGGGTTTAGGGTTTCATAGACTGTTACTGGACTTTTGTAGAACGGGCTTGCTTGAGGTTTAGTTTTCAGGGTCTTTAAGCCAAGCCATCTGATGCCACTCGCACAAAAGGCCTCCAAAACATCCATCCATCAAACACCTTAGTTCGTGTACACCCGAAGCACCCAACATCCAGGTTTGCGGTTTGAGGGCGTCCGAGCCTCTTAGGGATATATACAATTTCGGACTACAGGGCCTTTGCGTTTGATGCTTTCTTTTGGTTTCCAAGGGTCTTCGGGCTTCTGAGGGTCTAAGGTCGGAGGTTTCAGGGTTCGAGTTTTTCGAGTTCGGTTTTCTCCAAGCGCGAGACGCTGCCAGGGCCCTCTCCGGCAGCAGATGGATCAGGACTGGGCACTTTGACCAGGTTTAGGGTTCAGGGTTTAGGGTTTAGGGTTCAGGGTTTAGGGTTCAGGGTTTAGGGTTTAGGGTTCAGGGTTTAGGGTTCAGGGTTTAGGGTTCAGGGTTCAGAGTTTAGGGTTTAGGGTTTGGGGAGAGAGTTGGGCGGGGGGAAAGGATCCCAAACAAGCCCCGAAGACCATAAGCCTGGAAACCCTCTATGCCCTGAAGCCCTAAAACCCTGAACCTTGAATTAAAGCCCTAAGCTTCAAAGCCCACGTAGTACATCCTAAAAGCCGAAAACCTTACGGCACGATGCGAGGGGCTGTCGCCAATAGAGCAGATAAACGCTTTGATTAGCTTATTTGGCTCTGTGCGACTTGGATCGTCAGGGGCATGAATCTCTGCTGCCATTCCATGGGCCAGTTTCGCGCAGGTGCGGCGAAATGCACAGAACCCCCAACCTTGGGTTGTTCCCCTAAGGATCCATGTACCTATGTAGTATATACTTAGGCCTTAAAGGGGTTCCTATATAGTAGCTTTAGGGCCCAAGTATATACTATATAGGTACATGGATCCTTTGGGTTCTGTAGAATTCGGGCTTAGTGTCCCTTACATTTCCGGCAGCTTTTGTCATGAAGCCCCTTGTAAGAAGGATCCCCAGGAGCCAAGAGTTGCCTCAAAACTCAGTCACTAGCAAGCCCCACGCCAGCTGGAGGAACCTGTGCCTAGCAGCCGAGAAGGTAAACTTCATGTGCTAACCCGAAACCCTAAACCCTAAACCCTAAACCCTAAACCCTAAACCTAAAATGTCAAAGCTCAAGCTCCTGTTACATTTGGCCAGGAGTTGGCTTTGCTGTATACCCTTCAAGAAGAGAAGGGTGCCTCATCTTCTGGGTGTGTTTCGGGCTTCCGTAGAGAGAGCTTATACTGCCTCGGGCTAAGGGCGCCCCTAGTTGAGGGTTTCAGGGTTTTTCGGGCCAAACTGCCCATCTAATCGATCCAGGGCACATCTCTATCCCCAGGACCTAGAGCGGGCCCTTATTCCCTCTAATTTCTTAGGGTTTGGGCTCCCTCAGAAGCCCCTTTAAACCAACAAAGGGCACCTCTTTTTT
>CAJNDS010002834.1:157500-242500 GCA_905221605.1 Symbiodinium natans
AAACCCTAAACCCTAAACCCTAAACCCTAAACCCTAAACCCTAAACCCTAAACCCTAAACCCTAAAACGCAAAAGCCCGAAGCTGGGCTTCAGGATTCGAAGCTCCTGACTTGGCCCGGTGTTTTGAGTTTCGGGTTTAGGGTTTAGGGTTTAGGGTTTGGGGTTTAGGGCTATTTCGCCTCTATAGCCTTTCAACCCTAAACTTGGGGTACCGAAAATATCAGGCTCCAGGTGTTGCAACCTTTACCACTTCTAGGGTTTAGGGTTTAGGGTTTAGGGCTACAGGTAGGCCCTTGGGACATGTTGTGTTTTCCCTTATGGGGGTTTAAGAAGATCTTACTTTAGGAATATTTTTCAGAGGGTTTTAAGGGCCATCCTAGTAAACCCTACAGAACGTTTATGTCTTCAAGCGCTCGCTGCGACTTAAGCCGGAAACCCTTCGAGGCACACCACTTCCTTCAAAGCCAAAGTCTTTGCACACCAAACCCTAAACGCTTAACCCTGACACCTCAATCCTCAACCCTAAACCCTAAACCCTATACCCTAAACCCTAAACCCCAAACCCTAAACCCTAAACCAAACCCCAAACCCTGACCCTCAACCCTAAACCCTAAGACCAAGAATCTGTATGGGGGGTTGAGGGTCTCTAGGGCTTTCTGCGTGAAGGCCGTATGCTTGAGAAAATCTCGCGTTCCCGAGACCCTGCGCCAGCTGTGGAGTGGCATTCAACCCTAAACCCTTGAATCTGAAGGGGTTAGGGCTTAGGGTTTAGAATTGCAAGTAGTGAACATTTCGGGACTCGTGCAAAAACCCTAAACCCTGAACCCTAAGCCCTATACCCTATACTTGGAGGTTCATGGTACTTAGTAGCTAATTCGAACTGTGCTTGTAACCCCAAGTCTAGCCTAGGTAGCTAGACTTAGGGGACTTATACTTAGCCCTAAACCCTAAACCCCAAACCCTAAACCCTAAAGTTGAGGGACTTGGGGACGTATAGGGTTTTTAGCTTTTTGTGGGTTTAGGGATTTAGGTTTAGCGATCTAGGGCTTCAGCGGTGTAGGGTCTAGGGTGTAGGGTTTAGGGGCTTAGGGTAGTGATGGCCTCTGCATTGCACCGACGTGGTATTCACGGTTTCAGTCAGGCGTTCGATTTTACTGCGCCTTCCTTGCGAGTATTTAGCTCGTGTGTTGCATTGTTCGTGCGTCTGTCTTGCGTTTTGCTAGCAGTCTCTGGGCCTCAGATTGAGAGTGGGGTCTACTCTTGGCCTGACCATCCATGACCCTAGACCCTAAACCCGAAACCCTAAGCTCTACAACCCCCCCCCCCCCCCCCATTTTTGAGTTTTGGGGGTTGTGGTGGGCATGTGGATTTGTTGCCGCTTTTCGGCCTGGAGCTTGGTATGCCCCTTACACGAACAGTCCTGAGTCGAAACCCTGAATCCTAAACCCTGAACCCCAAACCTGAAGCCCTTGTAAAACCCAGCCGTCCCAAGATCCCCCAGGAGCGCGAAGGACACGATTGAGTACAACCGAGCAGTGGCGGCGGCTTGGGTTTATGGACTAGGGCTTTAAGGGTCTAGGGTTTAGGGTTTAGGGTTTAGGGTTTGGGCTTAGTTTAGGAGTTGAGTATGTAACGTTTAACCTTTTGGGGCATGTACTCCTGAGTACCATAAATTGAAAGGCTACTCTATTTTGGCCCAGGGTTCTCAGCAACCAGGAACCCTAAATGAAAAGAGCCGCAAGCAAACCTAAGCGCTGCAACCGCTTGCCTAAAAACAGCAGCCCAACTGGTTTTTTCTTTCAGGCCCAGGGTTTAGGTTTTTAGGGCTTTGGGTCTAGGGCTAGAGTCTAGGGTCCCTAACGTGTAGTCGGGATCTGAATATCATCCCCAGCCTCAAATTCTAAACCCTCAGCGCGACATCCCTAAACCAGCAAGAATCCTGCCCTAAACCCTAAACCCTAAACCCCAAGCCCTAAACCCTAAACCCTAAACTGGCCCTAAACCCTAAACTTTGCCCTAAACCCTAAACCCTAAACCCTCAACCCTCAACCCTCAACCCTCAACCCTCAACCCTCAACCCTCAACCCTCAACCCTCAACCCTCAACCCTCAACCCTCAACCCTCAACCTCAACCCTCAACCCTAACCCTAACCCTAACCCTAACCCTAACCCTAACCCTAACCCTAAACCCTAACCCTAACCCTAAACCGAACCCTCAGCGAGACATCCCTAAACCAGCAAGACTCCTGTAAAGGGGTAAAGGAGCCCGTGGGGCCCCCAACCTCTAAAACCCCTGAACCCAAAAAAGCATCTAGGTCCCGAAGTAGCACCCCTTGCCCCTAAACCCCAAACCCTAAACCCTCAGCCCCAAACCCCAAACAAACTGTAAACCCTAAACCCAAACCCTAAACTGCAAAACCCCAAGCCCTAAACCCCAAACCCCAGACCCTAAACCCCCAACCCTAAACCCGAAGCCCTAAACCCCAAACCCTAAACCCTAGACCCTAAACCCGAAACCCCAAACCCTAAACCCTGAACCCTGCAGGCGATGAGCGAGGTGATGGCCATCGCCGAGGCTGGGGCTTGTGGTGCTTAGGGTTTGCCTTAAGCCCTAAACCCTAAACCCTAAACCATTAAACCCCTAAACCCTAACCCCAAAAAGTACACAATTTGAACCTTTGGATTGTGAAGCGCGTGGGTATCGGTTTTTCGGGGCCCTAAACCCTAAACCCCAAACCCTAAACCCCAAACCCTAAAGCCTGTTCCCAAGCAAAGCTCTACCCACAACATCGCGCCACGCCCAGGAGGACGCCCGCGAGTTTGTGAACGAAAAGGCGGGCACGCCCATGAATTGACCTCTAGCCCCACGAAACCGCCCCTTCCAGTGGTACTTGGCAAACTGGTCAGCCCCAAAGCGCTAAACGCTAAACCCTAAACCCTCAACCCTCAACCCTCAACCCTCAAACCCTAAACCCTAAACCCTGCCCTAAACCCTAAACCCTGCGGAACTGAGCACCAGAGCACCACCCAGCTGGGGCAGCTCCAGGCCGAGGAGCTCGGTGAGGAGGGCGCCTACCAGGCACGTCTTTTTGGCGTTTAGGGTTTAGGGTTTAGGGTTGAGGGCCGTTTGGGGTTCAGGGTTTCAGGGCTTAGCGTACACTGCTCGGTGGTTCCAGGTTGTTTAGACGCGGCTGCGGCAGATTGGAACAGCCACAAAAAGTTGTGCGACGTCTACAACCTTCCCATTGGTTTGATGGGGTTTGAGAAATATTGTTAAGGGTTCCATGCTTAACTATGGCCGGTAGCGTGAAGTCATTTTTCCGCCCAGGCAGACTGGCCCAAACCTTCTTCCCTCCTCCCCCATCTCGACCACACCCTTATAAACTTTACCTGAAACCCTAAACCCGAAACCCGACCCCCGAAACCCTAAACCCTAAACCCGAGATGCCTTAAGCCGTACGCGCCTAAACCCGAAAAGCCGTGCACCCTGCACGCAGAGGCAGCTCTGGCCTATGGCTTTGAGGCTGTGCCGCGAAGTGTTTAGGGCTTTAGTGTTGAGGGAGCAGGGTTTTTGGGTTTAGGGTTTAGGGTTTAGGGATAAGGGTTTAGGGTTTAGGGTTTTGGGTTTTGGGTTTAGGGGTAGTTTAAAGGCAGCCTAGCGGGAAACCCTAAACCGACCTATGTGATGTCAGTTACTTTGTAAAACAAAGCGAGCTCATCATCCGCAAACAAAGCCAAAACCCTAACCCTCATCCCTAAACCCTAAACCCTAAACCCTCAATCCTGACCCTAAACCCTAAACTCTGAACCCTCAACCCTAGACCCTAAACCCTAAACTCTGAACCCTAAACCCTAAACTCCCGGACTCTGAAGCCCCTTTTTTGCGGCCGTTGCTTTACCTTGGGGCCCAGTGGTACCCCCCTTTTTTTTTTTTTTTTTTTTTTTTTGGGGGGGGGGGGGGGTGGTAGGGTTTAGGGTTTAGGTTCCCTTATGTTCCCTTATAATAATAAAGTCACCCCCCAAAAAAATAAATAAAAACGTGCCTTTTGGATCACATGGGTTACTGGGCCACCAAGTCTCGGACTGCCTGCCTGCTTACCCCAGCTCCTAAAACAAGGATCAATCTGCAGCTGCAGTCATATGACCGAGTCGGTGGATCCATGCGTTTATACATAGACGTTTGCAAGTTTTATGGTATGTATGTAGCATGCATACATCTGCGTGTGTGATCTGTTTGTAACGGCGCATTTTGTGTGTTTGTTTCATGTTTTGTTTACAGCATGGTGGTTCTCTAATATTATGGTCCCTTTTTTGGGCTCCCGATTTAAAGGGCTCATGGCCTAGGAAACTACCCATATGTTTTCCAACCGGGGCTGCGGTTGCCTGCTGGGGTTCTTAAGGGCGCGGGGGTTCATGGGGGTAGGTACCTAGGGAAACTTAGGGAGTATTCGGGAACCTTGGGTTACGTACCCACCTTGAACCCCCCTCCCTTAATCACCCTAAACCATAAACCCTAAACCCCTTTCTTAAGAACCCTGCAATTGCTGAAATGAATTCGAAGGGTCCGTCATCCCCTGTCGACAGCCGAAGGCTTTTGACTCCGACAACGATGGAAAGCTGATCGGCCGGGTGCCGCTTCGGTGGGGCGTTGTAGGGTTCCGGGCTCGTGTTTCAGTCATGTAGCCCTAAACCCTGAACCCTGAACCCCGAACCCCAAGACTTGGACCTGTGGACCCCCAAGAAGCCTCAGACTGAGCGAGCGTTTTGTAAGGACTTACTGTTCGTAGGGAATGGGGGAATGAGTTTAGGGTTTAGGGTTTAGGGTTTGGGGTTTAGGGTTTAGGGTTTAGGGTTTAGGGTTTAGGGTGGCCCTATACAATCCCTCAAAGGGTATAGGGCCCTACTTCCCCGCATTCCGTGCTAGCCAACAGTAAGTCAGTTGCAGGGCTCCGGAACAAAAGGCCGTTTCACATCTCTAAGGTTCCAGGTATGGGGCCTTAACGAGGGTTTAGGGTTTAGGGTTTAGGGTTTAGGGTTTGGGGTTTAGGGTTTAGCCCTTAACATACACTATAAGTCATAAGGGCCCATGCTTTCTTCAGATCCCTATGAACAAGGGTCAGGGACCATACTAAGGGCCCATGGTTTCAACCTGAGCGTGGTTGATGCGACGCACACCTTCCATTGGCTTGGGTGTAAACCCTAAACCTAAAGCCTAAACCCTAAACCTAAACCCGAAACCCTAAGCCCCAAACCCTAAACCCTAAGGAAAGCCCGAACCCCAACTCCTCAAAATGACCCAAAACCCTAAGCCACAATAAACAACCCCAGATCCCCCCAATCCCCCAAATGCCCACCCCCCGCCCTGCCCAAGAGCAAAATGCAGAGATCAAAACGTAACCTTAAACCCTGTTTCAGCCAAAAGTTGTACCCGAACCTCCACCCACCCTAACTCCTGAACCCTAAACACTAGACTACAAATCCTAAGACCCTAAACCCTGAACCCTAAGCCCTAAACCCTAAGCCCTTTGCCAGGAACTGAAGGTCTTGCTCGAGGTCAGCGGCCGAAAGATTCCAGACGACCTGGCGCCAGCCACTCGGCGGCTTGCAAGGGGCGAGGGATTACAATAGGGTGTTAAACCCTAAACCCCAAACTGTATTAGGGCTTATCTTTGGGTGGAAGCCTGAAGACGTAGGGTAGGCTAAACCTCAATTCCCTAAACCCTGAAGGCCCCAATTAAACCCTGAACCCCTAAATTCCCTCAATTCCCTAAACCCTGAGGCCTGCCAACCCCAAATTCCCTAGACCTTAAATTCCCCAAACGCTAAATGCCCTACATTCCCTTAATGCCTGTTAACCCGAGATTCCCGAAACCCTGCATTCCCCACACCCTAAGTGGCCTAAGTTGCCTGACCACTTAGAAGGTCATGGATACTTCTAACCACAGTTATACGTCTACTTATAACCTACTTAGAGGACGAACCCTAAACCGTAAACCCTAAAGCCTAAATCCCAAACCCTAAACCCGAAACCCGAAACCCTAAACCCTAAACCCTGAAAGCCTTGAACAAGCATCGCAAGGAGCTCGACAACAAAGACTTCGAGTGCGACCTGGAAGAGTTCCTTGCTGGCCTTGTTTTTTTTTTTTTGGGGGGGGGGGGGGGGTTTAGGTTGAAGGTTCAGGGTTTAGGGTTTACAAGGGTTTATACCTTGCTGGCCTTGTGTGTGTGTGTGTGTTTTTTTTTTTTTTTTTTTGGGGGGGGGGGGGGTTAGGTTGAAGTTTCAGGGTTTTTAAGGGTTTAGAAGGGTTTATAAGGGCTTATAAAGGCTTATAAGGGTTTTATCAGGGTTTATAAGGGTTTTATCAGGGTTTATCAGGGTTTATCAGGGTTTATAGGGTTTATAGGGTTTATCAGGGTTTATCAGGGTTTATAAGGGTTTTATCAGGGTTTATCAGGGTTTGTTCGGGTTTATAGGGTTTCTCAGGGTTTATCAGGGTTTGTACGGGTTTATCAGGGTTGATCAGGGTTTATTCGGGTTTAGGGTTTAGGGTTTAGGGTCCAGTGGCATCCTGTGGCTTGTTTGGTCTCCTTATACCAAGGCCAACAACAAAAGAAGGGTACCCTGATGGCAGTATCCCTAAACCCTAAACCCCAAACCCTAAACCCTAAACCCTAAACCCCAAACCCTAAACCCTAAACCCCAAACCCTAAACCCCAAACCCCAAACCCTCTTACACCCCAAATACGGTTCCTGAGCTACCAAGGTTCATACGCATCTACGAGCGCACCGACCGGGCTTGCGACGCCGGGGAAGACGGCACTTGCCCAGAGTAGGGCAACCCTGAGTCCTAAACCCTAAACCCTAAACCCTAAACCCTAAGCCCTAAACCCTAAACCCTAAACCCTAAACCCTAAACCCTAAACCCTAAACCCTGAACCTAGTGTTTAGGGGTTTGGGGGCCAGCTTCCGTAAGCCATGCAAACATGTGAGAGTCCTAAGCTCTAAACTTGGTTTTTGTAGGGCTTAGGGTTTAGGGTTTAGGGTTTAGGGTTTAGGGTCTAGGGTTTAGGGTTTAGGGTTTAGGGTTTAGGGTTAACTCTAAACACTAAACTCGCTGTGCCTGCTGGGCACCGGCCCGATTTTCTTTCCGGCGCAGGGCGAAAAGCTGCGTTTGCCACATCTTGCCGTTGAGGGTTTTGTGTCTAGGGTTTTGGGTTTTGGGCTTGGGGTGTATGGAAAGTTAATGTAAAGACAGATCCTCTTCGCATGTAAGCTTCCTTCGCTCAGAGTGAAGAATTGAATGTCAGTACCCAAGGCATGCTTGCCAAAGTTGGCTGTTGCGTTAGCAAATGCACTACCATTTGCTTGAGACCCCCCCCAAAAAAAAATGAAAGATAACAAGCCCTATGTTGCCCTCATGAGGAAAACATTCTGGATTATGTGTTTTTTATTTCATTTTTGTGGGAGGGGTCTCTTAAGCAGGTAGATTATAAGCCCTACATTGCCCTAGCTTGTAAGATAAGGAACATATTACTATTATGATTATTATTCTTCTTCTTATTGTTATTATTATATTTTTTGTTTTGGGGGGGGCTCTGAAGCAAGTAGTAGTGCATAAGTGCAAACCTCGCAGATTTGTTGTTGCCCTAAACCCGAAACCCTTAACCCTTAACCCTTAGCCCTGAACCTTCAAACCTGAACCTTAAGCACACCTGTGGGTAGGCTGCAAACTTGGCACTAAACCCTAAACCCATAAACTCTAAACTCGAAGCCCTGAGCCCTGACCCCTAAACCCTTAAATCTAAACCCCCAAAACCCAAAACCCTAAAACCCTAAACCCTAAAACCCTAAACCCCTAAACACCTAAAACCCTAAAACCCTTATCACTAAACCCTAAAATTCGTACCGCGGTACCAGGGCCATGCCCCAGGAAACCTAGGCAAACTCATCTCTACAGCTGGGTGAATCTAGACAACACAACCTTTGGGGTTTAGGGTTTAGGGTTTAGGTCCTTGTAGTTTACGGCCACACAAACAAGACCTGTTTGCAGTTTGGATAGCGCACGGACCCTGAGCCCTACACCCTAAAATACCTTATGCCCTAAACCCTAAATTCTATACCTTATACCCTAAACCCTACATTCTATACCTTATACCCTAAACCCTAAACCCTCAACCCTAAACCCTAAACCTAAACCCTAAACCCTAAACCCTAAACCTTAAACCCTAAACACTAAATGCAAATCAGCAACTTACGTTCATGCTTCAGCCCTCGGAGCTTTGCCAAAGCTTGCAGTGACGAAGATGAGGCACGGAGAAGCAGTGAAGATGTTGCTGTCGACACCCTGAAGCTTCGGGGGTACTTGGGAGCAGTTTTTCGTTAGGGGTGTAGGGGTTTAGGGGTTTAGGGTTTAGGGTTTAGGGTTCAGGGTTCAGGGTTTAGGGTTTTTTGGCATCATGACAGTTCCCAAGAAACAGCCAAAATTGTGATTTTTGCTGGGGTTCTGGCCCAGTGGTGCCCCTTTTCCCTTTTTGGGGTTCAAGGTTTTCCCTTGTAAAGTAACCAACCCAAAGAAGGGTGCCCTCATTGTAGCATGGTTGCTGGGCTACCAAGAAGTTCAGTACAGGAACCTCCTGGTGTCTTTGCCCAGTGGACAATGTGAAGTTGTGCCAGTACCGCTGGGCAGCACCGTTGGTGATTTGAAAATCGCAGCGCAACGGTCCTTTGGGAGATCTTTCTTGAGTTTTGCCGCCCCAGACGGACGCCTTTTGGATCCAACAGAACCTCTTCCACTTGCACTGCCAAATGGTGACAGCATTACTGCAGTTGCACAGAGGGCAAGCATAGCCGCCACGGGCAGAGCCTTTGCTTTGTGGTGTGTGGGTGGTCACAGGGTCGTCACATGGGGCGATCCGGCTTCCGGTGGTGATAGCTCCCTTGTCCAAGATCGGCTCAGAAACGTGCAACAGATATATGCCGCACAAGCTGCTTTTGCAGCGGTTCTGGCAGATGGAACTGCCGTGACATGGGGTAGTCAATTCTCAGGTGGTGACAGTTCTGACGTCCAAGAACAGCTTCGGAACATTCAGAAGATACATGCCACACGGAGGGCTTTTGCTGCAATTTTGGCAGATGGCACGGTTGTGGCGTGGGGCAGACGGGATGCGGGTGGTGACAGTGCTGGGGCCCAAGATCGGCTTAGGAATGTTCAGCAGGTACATGCCACAGACAGTGCTTTTGCAGCAATTTTGGCAGATGGATCTGTGGTGACATGGGGTGACGAAGGCAGCGGTGGTGACAGCTCTGAAATCCAAGATCAGCTGAAGAACGTTCTGGAAATACATGCCACCGAGACTGCTTTTGCAGCCGTGTTGGCAGATGGAACCGCCTTGACATGGGGTAATCCCCTCTGGGGTGGTGACAGTTCTGATGTCCAATTTCAGCTTAGGAACGTTCAAAAGATCCATGCTACAGGTAGTGCCTTCGCTGCGATCTTGGCAGGTGGAATGGTCCTGACATGGGGCAATCCGATGAGAGGTGGTGACAGTTCTGAGGTCCAGCATCGGCTCAGGAACCTAGGCCCTTTAGGGACATCTTGGATTTTCCCTTATTGGGTTTAAGAGGATCATCTTACCCTAAACCCTAAACCCTAAACCCTAAACCCTAAACCCTAAACCCTAAACCCTAAACCCTAAACCCTAAACCCACTTTTCAGAGGGCTTTAAAGGCCATCCCAGGAACGTTCAGAAGATTTCGGCCACAAGGGCCGCTTTTGCTGCGCTCTTGGCAGATGAAACCGTCGTGACATGGGGGGATTCAGCCGCTGGTGGCTTGGTAGCCCAGTGGTACCCTTTTCCCTTTTGTTTTTTTGGTTTAGGGTTTAGGGTTTAGGGTTTAGGGAAACCCTTTTGCCCTTTTTTCGGGTTCTAGGTTCCCGTATAAAGTAAGCAACCAAACAAGGGGGTGCCCTTATTATCATATGGTTGCTGGGCTACTAAGGTGGTGATAGCACTGCGGTCCTGGCTCGGCTCAGGAACGTTCGGCAGATACTAGGTAGGCCCGTGGGGATATTTTATATTTTTACCTTCGTGGGTTTAAGAGAAGCATATTCAGGAACCAGAGGGTTTTAAGGCCCGTCCTAGGATATATGCCACACAAGCTGCTTTTGCTGCAGTTTTGGCAGATGGAACAGTGGTGACCTGGGGGCACACGGATGCTGGTGGCGACAGCACCAGGGTTCAAGATCGGCTGATAAACGTACAGGAGATACACGCCGCAGAGCGCGATTTCGCAGCGTTCTTGCCAGATGGAATTGTCTTGACATGGGGCCATACAGATTCAAGTGGTCAGTTTGCAGCAGTGGAGGATCGGCTCAAGATGGTTCAGCAAATCAGTTCCACTGAGCGTGCTTTTGCGGCGATCTTGGCAGATGGACAGGTGCTGACATGGGGTGATCCGCGGACCGGTGGTAACAGCAAGAGAGCCCAACATCAGTTCTCATACGTGTAGCAGCTCGGCATGGCTGTGGTTCCATCACGGGTCTCGAAAACACGGCGGCTGGCGCTGTCGTCTGCGGCGATGCTCCGCGATGTCTCTCGAGAGTTGTTGTCGGCACAGCCATGGTTGTCACGATTTCAGGGTTCTAATGACATGCACATTGACATGTTGCCTTAGGGGCGATCAAGTAAGCAGCACCAAAACGCACCATGGTGGTTGTATGTGGGTCTACGTAAATTTAGATTGAAGACCTGCTGTTTGCCAACAATCAGGTCTAGTATGTGGGTTACCCATAACATCCCTCGAATGTGACTTGCGCCTGAGGAATTAGCAAACGACAGGTTCAGCCCCCGGGCCGTTTTCCACCAAACTGGGCATCAAAACGGGTCCAGTTACTGTAGACACCCCCTGCAACTTGGGATGTGTCCCCCATATACTAACAGGCCATAGTAGGGATTATACTCGGGGGTACTAGAATCCCTAACTATTAAGGACTGCTAGCATAATAATAAGGGAGAACATCCCAACCTGTAACCCAAAGGATCCATGTACCTCTATAGTATATACTTGGGCCCTAAAGCTACTATATAGGAACCCCTTTAAGGCCTAAGTATATACTATATAGGTACATGGATCCTTAGCGTAACCTCCACCACCTCAGCGCACTTTTTTGCCCATCGGCCGAGCGTCAGGACGAGGGGCAGGTAAAGAAGTGGCCGTCCCTGTTCTCAGGCCATGTTTGGGGGTGACTGGGGGAGGGGTGAGAATTATAGGGAACCCTAAACCCTAAACCCTAAACCCTAAACCCTAAACCCTAAACCCTAAACCCTGTAAGCCCGAAGCCCCTGAGGCCGAGACCCGAAACCCCAAAACCCCATTGCAAGCCCGAAAAACCTGTGCCTCACTTTAGGGTTTAGGGTTTAGGGGGATTTAGGGGGATTTAGGGGGGTTTAGGGGGGTTTAGGGGGGTTTAGGGGGTTTAGGGGGTTTAGGGGTTTAGGGGGGTTTAGCGGGGATTAGGGGGGTTTAGGGGGGTTTAGGGGGGTTTAGGGGGGTTTAGGGGGGTTTAGGGGGGTTTAGGGTTTAGGGTGCACTGCCAGCTTACGGGGCTTCTAGTCTAGGGCTACAAGGTTTAGAGGCCCTAAAGCCTATAACCCCTAAACCCTAAGCCCCTAAACCCTAAACCCAAAAACCAAAACCCAAACCCTAAACCCTAAACCCTAAACCCTAAACCCTAAACCCTAACCCTTATAAAGGGTGTATATAATTCGGGTTTATAAGCTTGAAGCCTTGCAAACTGGTAGGCTAACAGAACACAGGTCGAAGGCCCTAGCGCATGTTGGTAGTCCAAACCGGTTCAGGGTTTAGGTTTAGAGGGGTTTAGGGTTTTAGGGTTTAGGGTTTAGGGTTTAGAGGGTTTGAGGGCTTAGGGCCACTGGAACCCAGAGTAGGCCCTTAATCTCCTTTTTAGGGGTGTTTGGTTCCCCTTTATTTAAGCCAAACCGGCACCCTTTTTTATTCCTAGCTTACTCTTCGGTTTCAGGGTTTGGGGTTTAGGGTTTCGGGTTTAGGGTTTAGGGTTTAGGGGTTCTAAGTAGGGAATGCAGGAATTGGGTACCTTGTAGCTCTCTTTCTTTTCCTGCAAGGGGCTCATCAAAGGGCACCTAAAGCCCTAAATCCCTAATCCCGAATCCTTAAACCCTAAACCCTAAACCCTAGTTAAACTCTAAACCCTAAACCCTAAACCCTAAGCCTAAACCCTAAACCCTAAACCCTAAGCCGCATGACTTGAAGGCCGCACCTTGCGCTCAAGCAACTCAACACTGGCCTCTGTGTCTTGGTTGCCCAATCACATTAGAGTTAGGGTTTAGGGTTTAGGGTTTAGTGTTTAGGGTTTAGGGTTTAGGGTTTAGGGTTTAGTGTTTAGGGTTTAGGGTTTGGGGTTTGGGGTTAGGGGTTTGGGGTTTGGGGTTTTGGGTTTGGGGTTTGGGGTTTGGGGTTTGGGGTTTGGGGTTTAGGGTGGTGCCCCTAATCTTTTGCCCTTTTTGGTTAAAGGGGTTTTCGGGTTTAGGGCGGTACCCTTTGAGGGCTTGAGGGTGGTGCTCTTTCGCCCCTCTTGGGTACGGGTTCTCGGACTCAAGATTTTTGGGTTTCGAGTTCAGTTTATGAGTTTTGGGTTTTTGGGCTTAGGGTGGTGTCCTTTTGCCTGTTTCGGCGGGTTCCTCTAAAAAACATCATCAGTAACCCAAACAAAAGGGCAACCGTATTGCAATAATGTGGCGACCTGGCTACCGAGGAGGCATCAGCACTGCAGAAGGCAGGAGTGTTGAGTTTGGGGCTTCGTGTTGCGTCTTGAGGGCTTTACGTTTAGGGTTTAGGGTTTAGGGTTTAGGGTTTAGGGTTTAGGGTTTAGGGTTTAGGGTTTTTATGGTTTAGGGTTCAGATGTATCTAGAGGGATGTAGAGCACGCAGCCGTTTGGAGGGCTTCTTTGACAAGACCCGCACCATGAACCTCTTGTGTCGTGCCCTGTACTACAAGAATTCCCAGTAGGGTATATGACCTTAAAAACCCCAAACCCCAAACCCCAAACCCTAAACCCCAAACCCTAAACCCTAAACCCTAAACCCTAAACCCTAAACCCTAAACCCTAAACCCTAAACCCTAAACCCTAAACCCTAACTTAGAAGGTGGGGGACTCAGGGGTTTGACATGTTGGAGGATTTCGCGGGGTTTTAGGGGATGTAGGGGCTGCGTGGGTGTATGATTTGTGGACAGTATCAAGGGATAAAGGCTCGTACCCCGAAGGTTGTACCCCTGAAGGTTTCCCTCAGTATACTCCTACTCTGCCCCGTTTTTTCTCCTTGGAGGATCTTCGAGAAGGGTCCCCAAACCCAAGGGTTTAGGGTTTAGGGCTTAGGGCTTAGGGTTTAGGGTTGTGTGGACGCAAGAGGATGATCTACGCTTATTTCTTTGCGCTTTGGTTTCTTGCATTGCTCTCAACTACAGCTGGACTCTGCTGATGCATGAAAGAAGAAAGCGGGGTGGGCAGCTCATAGCAGCTGACCGCAAGATTTGGGCTGCTATTGCCGACCTCGTGGCCCAATCCTGGTCCCTTGACGACGCCCTGCACGAACTCACGGCGATTCGCAATGACGTCTCCAGCCTACTGCAACTGCGCCCAAGGGGCCCCCTGGAGAAAGGCAAAGGCCAATTAGGGTTTAGGGCTCAGGGCTTAGGGCTGTTGTTTAGGGTTTAGGGGGTCCAAGGTAGAACCTCTAGACAGTAGGGACATGTAGCTACTTTCCTCTTGTCCACAGAAGCTCCGCATGACGTTCTGTTTTCTCATGGGCTCGTTCTCTTGCACCTTGAGATTGTTTACGGTCTGGGGTCTAGGGTTTAGGGTGTAGGGTTTTATTCTGAAGGTCTTCTACAGCGAAACTGCAACCCACAGTTTAGGGTTTAGGGTTTAGGGTGTTATTATGAAGGTCTTTCCCCGGCACCCACAACCTTAAACGCTAGCCTAAACCCCAAACCCTAAACCCTAAACCCCAAACCCTAAACCCCAAACCCTAAACCCTAACAGAAACCCTTCAGAACCCTTTCTGAGTGTCTGCCCCACCCCTTCGCGCGGACCAGACCGAGTCGACGAAGAGCATTCCCACATCCCAAGCCCTGACCCAGGCCATGGGGTTTAGGGTTTGGGGTTTAGGGTTTAGGGTGTAGGGTTTAGGGTTTTGGGGTTCAGGGGTTGTGGGGTTGAGGGGTTGAGGGTTTGGGGGTCGAGGGTTTTGGGGTTTAGGGGTTGGGGTTTAGGAGTTTCGGGTTTAGGGGCTTTAGGTGGTTTGGGGATTCAGGGGTTTGTATGGCTTTTGGGGGCTTTAGGGTTTCAGGGTTTAGGGTTTTGGGGTTTTGGGGTGTAAGTCTTTAGGGCCCAAAAAAGATTCAGGGTTTGCAGGGTTTAGGGGCTTCAAAAAGGGCTTGGGGTTCGGGATTTAGGGTTTGGGGCGCCTTGGCAGTTCTTGAACCCTGGTGTTTGAATCGTGGGGGTGTAGGGTTCGGGGTTTCTGGTTATTGTTCGGCAGGCGACCTAGAAAGATGATAGGACCCAGAGTGGACCCTTATTCCTTTATTTCCCGCATGAAGAGTCCCCTCAAACCAAAAACCAAAAAGCACCCGTTTTATTCGTAGGCTGCTCCTGGTCGCCCAGGCCCATAGCCCGAACCCCCCTCAGGGCAACCTACCCCTAAACCCTAAACCCTAAACCTTAAACCTAAACCCTAAACCCTAAACCCTGAACCTAACCCCTAAACTTTTAACCCTAAACCTAAAACCCTATAAACCCTAACCCTACTCCCCCCCCGCTCCGGAAGGTTGTCGAACCTGCTACGCCCCTACGCCCTAAACCCACCTAAGCCCCGAAACCCCTGAAACCCGAGGCCCTAAACCCTAACAACCCCAAGGCCCGGTCAACCCCATACAAACCCCATGAACCCCCAAACCCAGAACCCTAAACCCTAAACACTAACCCCCTCAGCCCTGAACCGAAACCCCAACGACCCTAAACCCTAGACCCGTAGCCTCTGCTCACAAGCCGAATGGAAGAGCCTACTCTGGCCCTAGAGGCCCTAAACCCCTAAACCCGAAACCCTAAACCCCTAAACCCTGAAACCCTAAACCCTAAAGCCCCAAACCGTAAACCCTGAGTCCTGAACCCTAAACCCTAAACCCTAAACCCCAAACCCCAAACCCCTAAACCTAAACCCGAAGCCTCTTCTCAGAAGCCTTGTGGCTGGCGGCTGCAATTCGACGCCCTTGGCTTCCTTGACCTACGCCTGTCAGGCCATGGGCAAAATGGGTTGAGGGTTTAGGGTCTAGGGTTTGGGGTTTAGGATTCAGGGTTTGGGGTTTGGGGTTTAGGATAACGATTGTAGTTTTTTGAGGAGAAATTCGGGGAACCTCCAGTTTGGGAAATGCCTAAATGGGTTGAGGGCTTAGTTCGGATTTAGGGTTTTGGGTTCAGGGTTCAGGGTTCTATGGCTAGGGTTAAGAGCACACCCCCAAACCCCCTGCAAAACCTCCAAAAACCCGAAGCCCCAAACCCTCCCGACTCGAACCCTAAACTTCCCAGACTTCCTAGACTGCCCCGACCCAAAGAATCCTAAACCCTAAGCTTCCTAAACCCTAAACTTCCTAAATCCTAAACCCTAAGCCCTAAACCCTAAACCTCTGGGAGGTGGCATCCTCGCCCCGCAGCATTGGCTCGCGCTCCGCGTGGCGGAGCTACACGCCCGAGGTTCGATTTTTTTCGGTAGTCATTTTCATTGTGGTTCTTAATTAATTTTCATTTAATTACATTTGTATTTATTAATTTACTTATTTATGGTTTGTTTATTTGTTCTTATGAGCCTCCCACTTCTTTCTCGGGTTCAATCAGCCGCCCGAAGATCACAAAGCCCAAAAACTTCTGAAAACCTATGGCAGCCACTGTTCAGGTTTAGGGTTTGGGGTTGTAGGGTTTAGGATTTAGGGTTGAGGGTTTAGGGTTTCAGAACGTCAGCCCTAAACCCTAACCCTAAACCCTAAACCCTAAACCCTAAACCCTAAACCCTAAACGCTACACCCGGCAGGTGCGCTCATGCCCCAAGAGGGTGAGCCGCTTTCCTTCATGCTCCTGTGCGACGTGGTCTGTCAGGAACCCGAGAGTGCAAGCTTGGGTTGTTGTTTAGGGTTTAGGGTTTAGGGTTTAGGGTTTAGGGTTGAGGGTTGAGGGTTTAGGGTTTAGGGTTTAGGGTTTAGGGCCCAGGTCTTGGGATGTAAGGTTTACAACTGATGTAGGGCTTAGGAAACACTTCGTTTCCCATCTGTCAAGTGAGGCCTCCATTTTGTTCCTATAGCCAAGCCCCCTCCAACCTACACCCTAAGCCCCAAACCATACCACCAAATTTCTTCTGTAAACCCCAAATCCGAAACTAACCTGAAGCCCCAAAACCCCAACGCTGAACTCCTCCCCCCATACCCTCATCCCCTAACCCTAAACCCAACACCCCTACTTAGTCCTAATTAGCCCTATCTCCCGACCTCCCTAATGAACCCGGGCCCTGACCTCCTTCCCCCAAACCTAAACCCATAAACGCTCGTCTAACCCCAACCCAAATAGTCTAAACCCTAAACCCCTGAACCCTTGACCCCTGAACCCTGAACCCCTAAACACTCAACCCTTAACCCCTAAACCCCCCCTAAACCCCTCAACCCTTGAATATCCCCTAAACACTAAACCATGCACCCCTAAACCCCTAAATCCTCTGTGGTGCTCTTTAGATCCTTAGCCTTTTTGGGTTTATTGGGTTTCTTAATAAGGTAGCTAACAGTTTGTTTTTTGTTCTACCCTCCTGAGTGCAGCCAAGAATCCTACACACAAAAAACCCTAAACCCCTAAACGCAAAATCCCCAGGGATTAGGGTTTAGGGTTTAGGGTTTAGGGTTTAGGGTTTAGGGTTTAGGGTTTAGGGTTTCGGGTTTCGGGTTCCCAGACTCAGACTTCCCCGAGCGCTCAGGCCACAACGCCAAGGCAGCGCAGCTCGAGCCCGTGGTGGATGCCCGGCCTTTCTAATATTTTGTTTAAGTGCCCTAACCCTAAACCCTAAAACCCTAAAACCCTAAACCCTAAACCCTAAACCCCAAACCCTAAAACCCCAAACCCCAAACCCCAAACCCCAAACCCCAAACCCCAAACCCCAAACCCCAAACCCCAAACCCCAAACCCTAACTAAACGCAAGAATCCAAGCATTAAGCAACTAGCGGTCGACACGAGCCCTTCCCGTAGGCGGTCCCCGGTCTTATAGAGAGGGTTTAGGATGTTTTGGGATATGCAGGGTTTAGACGTGTAGGGTCTTAAAGTCTTAGGGCATGTAGGAGGGTTTAGTTTAGGGTTTATAGTTTAGGGGTTTAGAGTTTAGGGGTTGTGAACTGCACAGCTGAGGATTTAGGATTCAGAGATATATGAACTTTGGCTTGTACTTACGTTACTGGTAAGTTTGTGCACATACGTCCTTCGACGCATGTTGGCGAGTCCGCGCCGCCGTGTCAGCAGTCCCCCCCCCCCCTCCCCACCTAAACCCCAAACTCTTACGCAAGGCCTAAACCCGATGCCCTAAACCCGAAACCCTAAAGCCAAAAACCCTAAAACCCTCCCTAAACAAGCCCTAAAACCTTTCAAAACCATTTAAATCCTACGCCAAACGCACAAAGCCTTGAAAACCCCAAGCCCCAAACCTAAAGCCGAAATCACCCCCCCCCCCCCCCCCACCACAGGTGGACGGATATGTATTGGGTATCACAATGGTTTACTTAGCCCTGAACCCCAAACTCCTCCTAACGGTGGAAGGCCTTTACCACCCCTCGAGATCGAGGACGACGAGGTGGTTGCAGTTCCGAGCAGCTTTGGGTCCCTCGACTCCGTATGTTGGGCGCATGGATATATGCCTTCGTCGGAGAGGGGGTTTAGGGTTTAGGGTTTAGGGTTTAGGGTTTAGGGTTTAGGGTTTAGGGTATGCAGCCCGAACCGGAGATGGATCCCTGGGATTGCGCGGAGTTCGGAAGCACGATGTCGACTGCTTGACGACGGACCTGGAGGATTCCCACGTCGCGCTGCTGAACGAGCTAGGCCAAGCACTGTCGCTCAAGGAATATGGACCCAAAGGATCCATGTACCTATATAGCATATACTTGGGCCCTAAAGCTACTATATAGGAACCCCTTTAAGGCCTAAGTATATACTATATAGGTACATGGATCCTTAGGGGGATTTACTCTGAAGATGGTAGAAGGGTCATTGGAAGAGGTGTCCGAAGCTTTGACGAAGACCTCAGTGCATCCGCGGTTGTCTTCTTTTAGGTTCCTATTCTCATAGGCGACTTGTCTTCAGGGTACTCATTGAAGGAGGATAGTTTGGAAAACTGCCCCTATAAGGGCTCCCAAGGGAAGGGCCCATACCTTGAGGGCCCTTACAAACTGCCCAATCACTCATTCTATAGTTTGTACTGGCCCATACCTTGAGGGCCCTTACAAACTACAGAACGAGTGATTGCCGGAGTTCGGGACGGGCGGTTGATATTCACGCGTTTAGGTTTGGGCAGCCCGAAACCCCAAACTCGAAAACCCAAATCCCAAATCCTTGACCCTTCAGGGCTTAGGCTTTGGGTTTTGGGGTTTAGGGTCCCAAAACCCCAAACCCCAAACCCCAAACCCTTAAGGTTTAGGGTTTGGGGTTAGGGGGTGTAAAGTCCCACAGCCCCAAACCCCTAAACCCTCAACCCTCAACCCCTAAACCCTAAACCCTAAACCCTATAAGCCCTAAACCCTAAACCCCAAACCCTAAACCCTAAACCCTATAACTCCCTTAGGAACAGTTCGAGCTCACCGTGGATGTGGCCCGGGCCTGGGAGCGATTCCGCATCTGCTTGAGGGTTCAAAGTTTAGGGTTTAGGGTTTCGGGTTTAGGGTTTCGGGTTTAGGGTTTCGGGTTTAGGGTTTAGGGTTCAGGGTTCAGGGTTTAGGGTTTAGGGTTTTAGGGTTCAGGGTTCAGGGTTTAGGGTTTAGGGTTTTAAGGTTTAGGGATTAGGGATTTAGGGTTTAGGGTTCAGGGTTTGGGGTTTAGGGTTTCGGGTTTGGGGTGTAAGGGCCGGTTATCGGGCGTGTCTGTCAGGGCTTCTCGCCAGCTCGACGTGATGATTGGGGACCTGATGGTTCGGGGATTGCCTCAACCTCCTAAAGCCTAAGCCCTTCATCATGTTGTGTTTTCCCGAAAGGAGGGCGGGGTTCCTTTTTGGGCCCCTGGTGTGTTTTTGGGGCACCCCTCCCCCGCTTGCACACATATATATATATATAGGGCAATCACGTGCAGGGCTTGCTCTAGGTAGACCCTAAGCATTCCTGAACCCTAAACCCTCTTGAGTAAGCTTCAGGGATACTCGAAGTGCATACCTCGCAGCCCGAAACCCGAAACAGCCCTAAGCAACCCTCAACAACCCCAAAGCCTAAAGCTTTCACCCCCTAAAACGCCCCAAACCCTAAGCCCTGCCGGGAGCACAGATCTCCGCCGACCCCTGGAACATCACTTGCCAATCTGATTGGATGTTTACCAACCCTGTGTGTGGAAATTTGAGCACGGTGGTCTTGGTACGGCATCGTTGGGAGCAAGCCTCAGGCCTGTTTGTTTGAGTTGGGTTTGGGCCAGCACCCTAGAAGTCCCTTGGGTTGCTGTAGATGTCGGGTCCCGGTTTGGCAGCCGACAGGTACTTCGAGGGCTTTTGGGGGCTTAGGGTTGAGGGTAGAATGTGACAGGGGATTCGGGGGTTGGGCAGGGTGCTGGGGTGTCTGGCTTCAGGGAAACGAGGTGTTAGAATCTTGGGGTTTGGGGAGTTGTTAGCTGCTTGTTTTGTTGTTCCTTTCACGTCCTGTCGGTTCAAGCCTTTGTGGGCCCTTTCTGCCTAGTGCCCTAAGGCCTCCGCCCCAAACCCTAACCCTCCCCAAGCCCTCAGGAACGGAGGCACAAGGAGTTCTCCTGTGCTGGCCTTATATGGAAGAATGTTTAATATTTGTGCGGGTTCTACGGCAAATAGTAGACAATAGGGGTGCCAAGGTTTGGGATTGGGGCTTAGTGTTTAGGATGCGTGGTTTAGGGTTTAGTGTGTGCGGCCGGAAGCCTGAACCCTGAGGGCGGGGAGGGTTTGAGGGTTTCTGAGGTTCAGGGTTAGGGCTCAGGATAGGCCAGCAACCCTTTATGCTCCCGAGTACTCCCTACGCTTCAGCAAAGTTAGTCCGAGCAGGAGGACCCTGCGTCTGTCTTGTTCTGATTAATTAATAACTGTAACAGCTTTTTCGGTTTATCGTTCCGCAGCAATGCTCGGCAGTCTGTACATGTCGGCGTAATTCGGAGACGGCGGAACAGCAGCTAGTCCCTTTCTTTGCGGTCAGGAGATGATGGTGCCCGAGGCCGAGGAAGTCTGGCAGTTGCGGTGGAGCCGCAACCATTGTGAAGCAGAAATGGTGCCACAGTGGCAAAGAAAGTCCGAGGAGCCGGGTCTGTGCGAGCAATGCATTTTGCTACTGCAGCTGCAATCCGACAGGGGACCTCGAGGAGGCCCCTCTTCCCTTTTTGGGGTTCAGGTTCCCTTATGCGGCCCTTAAACCAAAAAGGGCGCCCCTTCCCAGGTTACTCTTGGGCCTAGTACCTGTAGAACCCCAAGCCCTAAGCCCCTAGACCCTCAGAATGCTTGGGGGCCAAATAGGGATTGTTGTCTTTGTGTGTGTTTTTTTTGCTTAACAACAAATGGTAAACAGTAGTTGTGATTTTACATGACTCCCTCAGAGTTTCCGAGGTTTAGGGTTCAGGGTTCAGGGTTTAGGGTTTAGGGTTTAGGGTTTAGGGTTCAGGGTTCAGGGTTTCGGGTTTAGGGTTTAGGTTACTGCCCTGGCCTTTTCACAGCGTAGGACTCTTGGCCTTCGGCGCTTTGGTAGTTTGAAGGTGGAGGGGGGATTGGAGTTCGTCGGTTCTCAGCAACTAAACCCTAAACCCTAAACCCTAAACCCTAAACCCTGGAAAGACGTGGACAAGAACAAGCCGGCGACGCTGAACCGGACTGGTGAACCCCCAACGACCCTCAGTAATTCGGGGCCCTACAGCACCTCAAAATGCACACACAACTACAGGGTGGTTGGGGGGTGGGGGGGGGGGGGATTTCTACCCTAAACCCTAAACCCTAAACCGTAAAACCCTAAACCCTAAACCCTAACCCCTGGAAACCCCCTCCCGAAGCCCTCCGCATGAGGTTGCGCGGCCACGGCGCGAATCAACGTGAACATCGACACTGCCTGCTCCTCAAGCTGACTCCTCAAAAAAATACCCAGAGGGTCCATTTGTAGGACCATTATGGAATTGGGTACCCCAAAACCCCGTTTAGTATGGCTTTTGGGTACCTAATTCCATAATAGCACCCCTAAGGATCCATGTACCTATATAGTATATACTTAGGCCTTAAAGGGGTTCCTATATAGTAGCTTTAGGGCCCAAGTATATACTATATAGGTACATGGATCCTTTGGGTACTACAAATGGACCCTCTGGGCTACTTAGCAGCCCAGTGGGAACCCTTTGCCCTTTTTTGTTGGTTCAAGGATGGCTTGTAAAGGTACCAACCCACAAAAGGGTACCTAAACCCGATCCTTCAACCCTACACTGAAGCCCTAAATCCTAAACCCTGAACCTTGCAACACAGCCTGCTTTGTGATATGTGCTCGTCGTCAAACAGGAGAAGATGCCCAAGAAAGCCCTAACGCCAGATGTGGACCCTAAACCCGAAACCCTAAACTGTAAACGGACATGGTACGTTGCATGCCAACGCCTTAATTACACTTGTCCACAACACCAGGTGTTTGGGAGAACCCGGGCATGGCCCGGCTTAGAAGTAGCCCAGCAACCAAACTATAAGGAGGACTCCGGTGCCCCAAAAGGGTCGTTCCCTAAATTATGGTCCCCTTTGGGGTCTACCCCAAGGAAGCGGCAACCACTAAAACCCTAAACCCTGAACCCCGGACCCCCAAAAGGTGTTGGTGAACTTCTTCCGCTCGGTGCGGCGAGGACTGGAAGAGGCCCAGGGGAAGGATTTATATAGGGCTTTTTAGGGTTCAGGGTTTAGGGTTTAGGCTTTGTGATTACATTTAGGGTGAGAGTTGGGGTGTACGGTCTACGGCTTACGGTGTTGCAGGCATGGGACAGACCTAAGTAATTGAGGTTGGAGGCTTTGGGTTTTAGGGTTCAGAGCTTTGTGCCATCATTGTGAATTGTTTGTTGTTTCAAAGGGGCTTCAAGCCCTTTGTCCTAGGAAGGGAAGGGGAGGGAGGGCGGGAGACGCAGCGGAAGTTTCGGGGGTTAGGGTCTGGTTCGGGGGGGAGTCGTGCTGGCTGAGACGGACAGCATGAGCCTAACCCTATAGGGCTTAGGGTAGAGGGTGTAGGGTTTAGTAAAGCCTTAAGCTCTAGTGTGACAGTCATGCTTGGAGGCGTCGCATCTTGGATTTAAAGGGGTCGCTGGCTCGTCTCAATGCTTAATTAGCGGGCTCGCCCTTTCAGAGGGCTTTTCATTTAGGGCTTAGGGCTTGGGATGTAAGGTGCAGGGGTTTGGGGTTTTGAAGGCATCCCCAAAACCACCCTTAACCCTAGACCCTAAACCCTATATATTCAGCTCTACTTCCAAAGAATCGTGTGGAGTGGGATTCAAAGCCTAGGGCTAAGATTTAGGGCTTCACGTGCCTGAATGTTGGGCTCCTTCTGGAATCTAGGGTAGGTCCTTGGAGTTTCAGGATTCAGCATTTCGGGTGAACCCGGCTTCTGAGGTTAGGGTTTAGGGTTTAGGGTCTCTCTTTGACTTCTGGCGGGTGGCGTAACAGCGTAAGGGATGGGATCTATTTCGACCGGCAACCCTCCCAAACCATCGAACCAAGGTGGAAGAGGCCACCCAAAGATCCGATTTCTCAGGAGACTTGCTCTACTCCTCAATTTCTAAACCCTACACCCGCCTACAGGGTGCCTCTTGGCAACCTACCCTCTATCCCACCTAGCCCTGAGCCCTGAAACCCCTGAAACCCCTGAAACCCCTGAAACCCTGAAACCCCTGAAACCCTGAAACCCTAAACCCTAAACCCTAAACCTTCAACTACCTTCAAGGACAGGGCCCCTTCTTGGCCAGGTGCGAGAGGGACCCCTGCAGCCAGCACGCCGCTTCCAGTTCCACAACGGGGCCGGGGTCAGGAACTCGAAGTCCCCTACTTGAAGGGTTTAGGGTTTAGGGTTTAGGGTTTAGGGTTTAGGGTTTAGGGAGTGGGGTTTTTTGGCTACGGGATACAGGCCTTCGAGCTTTTGGTTTGCAAGCTTTGTGTGTTGGTTTTGGGGCTTTGGGGAGTTCAGATAGTGGGGGGGGGGGGGTGTACCCTAAAAGCCCCCAAGGTAGCTCTGTTTTGACTGGTATAAGAACATACGCCCGATCGGAAAGCCTTCGCGAAATCCACAGTGATAGAAGGAGCTACACTTTGAACCGTGGTGTAGACGTTCAGGGCTTCACGGTTTCGGGAAACCCTAAACTCTATGCCAGGTTTTTCATGTTATCCCTGAACCCCCCAAACTCCTCTCAATGGCAGGGTCTGGGGGGGGTTGCCGCTGAGGTGAAGATCACTGTGAAGTGGCGACAGCTCCGGACACGCTGGCGCCTAAGGGGGCAGCAGTAGAGTGAATTGATGGTCTTTTTTTAAGGGGGAACCCTAAATATAAGGGGCCGCCTTAGAAGCCGCCTTAGAAAAGCAACCCCCCAAAAGGGACGATATAAGTTGGAGAGGTGACTATTTGCCCTTGCAGCTTAGGATCAGGATCAGGGGTTTAGGGTTTAGGGTTTAGGGTCCTCGGACGCGAGGTGCTTTGCCGGTTTGCCCTTTGCGCCCCCGAAGAGTCGGTTCCGGTGCCCGATGACACCCAACGCCCACCCGCAACCTAAGCCCGCAACCCTAAACCTTAAGCCCTAAACCCGAAACCCTAAACCCCAAACCCTAAACCCTAAACCCTAAACCCTAAACCTTAAACCTGAACTTCATCCTTAAAAGCCTGAAACCCTAAACCCGAAGCCCTAAACCCTAACCCCTAAACCCTAAAACCCTAAACCCTAAACCCTACCTTAGCCCAGAGGCCGTAAGCCCCCGATTCTCGAGACCTGAGTCCCAAAACTCGAAACCCTAAGCCCAGCAAGCCCACACCACCTGCGGTTTTGGCTTCAGGTTTTATATATCCCTAAACCCTAAACCCCAAGAACCCTAAACCCTAAACCCTAAACCCTAAACCCCAAGAACCCAACACCCACTTGTTTGTAGGTTCGTGTTCGAAAACCTCTTAGAGGATTCTTTGGTAACCGAAATTTTGTTGGGCTCCTTAAGCCTTAAGGTAAACCCTGAAATCCCCTCCTGGGCTCCTGAACCCTAAACTCTAAACCAAAACCCTATTCCCCAAACCCTTCCCAGGATCGTCCGTGGACCTTGAGCCGGGTGAGAGCAGCGGCAGCTACCCCCTTCGTTCAGCAGCCTTGCACTCAGGGGGTCTGCAGGGGGGGGGGGGGGGGCCTTTGGGGGGAGTTTAGGGTTTAGGGCTAGGGTTTAGGGTTGAGGGTTTAGGGTTTAGGGTTTAGGGTTTAGGGTTTAGGGTTTAGGACGTTTAGGCGGTTTTAGGGTTTGGGGGTTTCGGGCTCGGGGTCGCCTAGGCTTCCGCGATGTCGTTTTTCGATCTGGGCCTCCTGGGTTTCGGACTACTTCTTGGGTGTGGGGTTTAGGGTTTAGGGTTTAGGGTTTAGGGTTTAGGGTTTAGGGTTTAGGGTTTAGGGCTTCGGGGTGCCCCTATACTCAGAAATACCCGTGATGCCGTGGAAGGTTTCCATTGGCAGTCTGGCAGATTCAACCTCTGGCCATTCAGGGTCAGCGAAAGTTGCAAGATTGCGCGCCCATGAACTCATGAAGATGCAATCCTTGAACCATCCGTTGTCTGACCATCCTCCTTGCGCAGCCATCCTGCCCCAAAATCCCTCACTCTAGACTTCCGAGGACCCATTTTTTGGGGGTCGTTTTGGTCTCCCAAAACCATTGATGAGGTCCCTGGAAGTATCAGGTCATTATTCAGCCTCATCTGGGCCTTGGTTGGAAGATTGAAGGGGGGGGGGGGGGTGGAAACCCTAAACCCTAAACAAACCTTCAGCCCAAACCCCAACCCTAAGTTTGAATGGAGGGTGGACCCCTCATTCCTAAACCCTAAACCCTAAACCCTAAACCCCAAACCCCAAGCCCCAAACCCCAAACCCTGAAGGCGGCAGGGTAGCTTAGGATCCCAGATGTCTTGGGGGATCCTTAACTCCCTACTTGAAGGTTCATGGTACTTAGTAACCCAACTATAGCTGTACTTGAGACCCTAAACCCTAAACCCTAGACCCTAAACCCCAAACCCCAAACCCCAAACCCCAAACCCCAAACCCCAAACCCCAAACCCTAAACCCTAAACCCTAAACCCTAAACCCTAAACCCTAAACCCTAAACCCTAAACCCTAAACCCTAAACCCTAAACCCTAAACCCTAACTTAAGCCTCTACTCATAGCCCAACTATCACCCTCTTAGGGTACTTAAGGGGCTTATGTGGGGTGATAGCTACACGGATACTGGGTCTAAGCTCTACACCCCAAGGCTCCAGAGCTTCCCCAAACCCCACGGACGATCCTGGGAAGGGTTTAGGGTTTATGGCTTTAGGGTTTAGGGTTTTAGGGTTTTAGGGTTTTAGAGTTTTAGGGTTTTAGGGTTTTAGGGTTTTAGGGTTTTAGGGTTTTAGGGTTTTAGGGTTTTAGGGTTTTAGGGTTTTAGGGTTTTAGGGTTTTAGGGTTTTAGGGTTTTAGGGTTTTAGGGTTTTAGGGTTTTAGGGTTTTAGTGTTTTAGGGTTTTAGGGTTTTAGGGTTTTAGGGTTTTAGGGTTTTAGGGTTTTAGGGTTTTAGGGTTTTAGGGTTTTAGGGTTTTAGGGTTTTAGGGTTTAGGAGGATCCTGCAAGAGTGCAAGCCAGCACGCGAGCCTACGCCGAGATGGACCACATCCATATTGAAGAGATGAAAAAGATGATTGAGGAGATGAAGCTCACTCGGTGCAGCATCGTGGAAATCGTCGGATCGAGGTCGCGCGATGTGCGTCGCCAGGCCGCCCCTTGATTTCCGAGGCTGGATTTGCTATCTGCCGTGCACACTCGAGCCCGTGCCAATACCCTGGGTTTAGGGTTTGGGAGTTTGGGAGTTTGGGATGTACGGAAACAGGGGTACCCTTCTTGGGGGGTGTTCCTATAGGCAAGGAATCGGGGTTATGAAGGACACCCCCCCTCCTTGTTTTGGGAATGCAAGTCTGATGCAGGAGAAGTTCGCGGACGTGAGGTTCTGGTTGCAGGAGCTCCCTAAAAGCCTGTGTGGCTTACCTTTAGGGTTTTGTGTATAGGGTTTAGGGTTTAGGGATTCTGAGGGGAGGGGTATACTCTGTATTTGAGGGTGCTCTGATCTGGGTACCAATCTATTGGTGTGCTTGGGGTTTCCAGGGTTGAGGAAAGACCTTCAGTTAGGGTCTAAGGAGGACCCGCTAGAAGGGACCCTTCATCTTATTCCCCTATACAACCTCTCTATATACCTTATAAAATCCCTATATACCTAAGTAGCCCCTAAATAGACCCCAAAATAAGCCATAAGGTCCCTTGTAAGGGTCCCTCTCTTCAGTCCCTTAGGGCTTTTGTAGTTTTATTCCCCTAGTAGCCCCTATATATTCACCCTAAACCCTAAACCCTAAACCCTTATACGGGTCCCTTGTAAGGGTCCCTCCTTCAGCCCTTTGACTCAGCCACCCTGCGCGTGTGGGCCTTTCAGGGGCTTCCAGGGTCGAGCCTTTTTGTCGACTCGCGTTTTTTTTTTTTTTTTTGGGGGGGGATTTTAGGTTTCTTTTTTGTTTTTTTTGGGTTTGTTTTTTTGGTTTTTGGGGTTTTGGGGTTTTTTGGGTTTTTTGGGGTTTTTGGTTTTTTTTTTGTGTTTTTGGGTTTAGGGTTTAGGGGCATGCGCTACCCCGCAAGAAGCTTCACATAACAATATCCACCTAGGAACTCCCCTCACGAAAGTGTCCGAACTCGAGGATTCGCTCGAGTGTCGAGTTTGCAGTTGTTTGCTTGACATCGGCATTGGGGCCACTTGTGTCATGATAAGTTTGGCCCTAAACCCCAAACCCTAAACCTAAACCCTAAACCCTAAACCCTAAACCCTAAACCCTAAACCCTAAACCCTAAACCCTAAACCCTAAACCCTAAACCCTAAACCCTAAGAAAGGAGAAAGTGCCTGAAAGTGCCTGCCATTGAAGCGCCTCTTCAGGTCAGGTGTCTTGCCGTAGCTTGGGAACCACTCGCTACCCAAGCCACTCAATAATTCTCCATACGGTCAGGCAACAACATTAAGGCTTGTTATTCGGGGTTTAGGGTTTAGGGTTTAGGGTTCTTTAGGGGCTATTTAGGGGCTACTTAGGCATATAGGGGTTATTTTAAGGGATAGCTAGGGTTTTATGGTCAGTTCTCAAAATTAGGTCCCTTTTTGGGTATCCTAAATATGAGGGGGGCCTCATTATGGGACCCAAAAAGGGACCATATTTTAGAGAGATGATCATATTGTCTCCCTTCCTTTTAACAGGAATCTTTCTCTAAGCAGTCAGTCAATCAATCAATCAATCAAAAATCAAGCAATCAGTCAATCAATCAATGTGGTCACTGTAAGACAGTGCGAACTCTGTGACTCTTAGGGGGCTTAGTGCTTCCTACATCCCAGATCCTCAAAAAGCCACACACCCTAAACCCTAAACCTAGCCCTAAACCCTAAACCCTAAACCCTAAACCCTAAACCCTAAACCCTAAACCCTAAACCCTAAACCCTAAAAACCCTAAACCCCCTAAACCCCCTAAACCCCTAAACCCCAAACCCTAAACCCTAAACCCTAAACCCTAAACCCCCTAAACCCCTAAACCCTAAACCCCTAGACCCCAGAACCCTGACCTGAACCGAGCACGCAGGACATCGACGCGGAGGAGTACGTGACCATCGACCTGGATCACGCCATGGCGAGAGCGTATCAGATGAGGCCTCCGGGGTCTTCTATAGGGTTTAGGGTTTAGGGTTTGGGGTTTAGGGTTTGGGGTTTAGGGTTTAGGGTTTAGGGCTTGGGGTTTAGGGTTTAGGGTTTAGGGTTTATTCAGAGTTTTGGGTCTAGGGTTTTAGGGTTTAGGGTCGGAATTGACTAGTTGAAAGTGTACACTATTCGAGGCAGGCCCTTGGGACATCTCACATGTTCTCTTATTGGGTTTAAGAGGATCATATGTAGGAATAATGATTGTTCAGAGGGTTTTGCAGGCCATCCTAGTCTTTAGGCCTTCTATCCCCAACGAGACCTTGGGTTTAGGGTTTAGGGTTTAGGGTTTAGGGTTTAGGGCTTTCTTCATGGAACCCGATTCCCTCAACCCTAAACCCCATCCGATAAGGCATGCGGATTTCTTCCGCAGCTTGTGGACTTGCGTCTGTTGAGGCTTTTGGATTTCAGGGCCAGGGTTCAGGATGCACAGAGCAATTCAGGGTTTGTAGGGTTTGGGGGTTAGGGTTTAGGCCTTGTTGGAGGTTTTTGGGGATTGAGTCATTTAGGATCTTCTGCGCTTACGGCCGACACTGCTTCAGCTTAGGGTTTGGGGCTTCCTGGGCTGCAGGGCCTCTGCATTGGGTTTGCATATGTCCTCGTGGTTCGGCCAGCATCTTCAGGGCTTACGGTTGAGGGTTCGGGCGTAGGGATCTAGGGCGGCATGGCCACACGCACGGGAATGCTGTGGATGACAGTGTCTGACAGTATGCGTCTATAGGGTTCAGGGTCGAGGGTTTTCGGGTTTAGGGTTTAGGGTTTATATACACATTTTCCTTTATTGGATTAAAGAGGATCATGCGCAGGAATATATTTCACAGGGTTTTAAGGGCCATCCTAGTAAACTCTAAACCCTAGAGACCCCAAAACGCGAAACCACAGCCAGGGAAGGCTGCCCTATCTTCGTCGAGCCAGGCGAGTGGGAATTGCTTTGCGACACCCGAAGCCCTAAACCCTAAACCCTAATCCCGAAACGAGCTTTCCAGGGAGCTTTGGGCTTGACAGGCAATGCTTTTGAAAGCCAAAGCCCTGCAACCCCTAAACCGATAGTGTTGGGAGAGAGAGAGAGAGAGAGCCCTAAACCCTAAGCCCTAAACCCTACACCCTAAACCCTAAACCCAAACCCCAAACCCTAAACCCTAAACCCCAAACCCCAAACCCTAAACCCTAAACCCTAAACCCACAGGGGTCCGCCGAGGACCCGAACCCTGTAACAAGTGTAAAGGCTCAAGGAGTCCAGGGTGTTTTGTTTGGGTTTACCAGATTACAGTTAGATGGACGGGGCTTAGGTTTTAGGGTTTAGAGTTTAGGCTTTTGGAGTAGGGTTTAGGGCTTAGGGCTTAGGGCTTAGGGCTTAGGGCTTAGGGCTTAGGGCGTAGGGCTTAGGGCTTAGGGCTTAGGGCTTAGGGCTTAGGGCTTAGGGCTTAGGGCTTAGGGCTTAGGGCTTAGGGCTTAGGGCTAGGGCTTAGGGCTTCGGCAGTAGAGGACCCCGTAAGTACAGGGTTGAGGCTTGAGTTTATCGTCTGTTTGGGAGGTAGGCTGTGCAGGCGAAGCTGCTGTGGGCCAGGAGGTTATCTCACAAGCCTGAAGCTCACAGCCCTTAGGGTTTAGGGTTTCGGGTTTATAGGGTTCATAGGCTTTCGGGCTTTGCTGGAGGGTTTTAGGGTTTGGGGTTTAGGGTTTATAGGGTTTAGGGCTTCTACTGGGGTTTAGGGTTTTGGGGTTTAGGCCTGAAACCCTACAACCCTGAGCCCTGGACGCCAGATCATGACCTCAAAGAGGGCACATGCACGCTGAATATCAAAAGCGCCCTGACAATCTACAACGTCGGATGCCTACGGGTTTGGGGGTTTGGGGCGTTTGGGGCATTTGGGGTTTGGGTGTTTTAGGGGTTTAGGGCTCAGGGCTTGGGGTTTCAGAGTTCAGGATTAAGCTAAGGGTCCTGCAGGGGGGTTTAGATGTTTCGGGGGTTACAGAGTTTAAAGGCCTACTACGTGGAGGTTCAGGGTACTTATAACCCCAATTATCACTGTACTTGTAGAGGCCCCGAATGCCGAAGTCCTCTAAGTAAGTTACAAGTAGACTTATAATTGGGGTTACCTAAACCCTAAACCCTAAACCCTAAACCCTAAACCCTAAACCCTAAACCCTAAACCGCGTAAAGTCTTCACATGGGTCAGATATATAAGGGCTCGCCTTTAAGGGTTTCACTCCCTTCTAAGAACTAGTGAGTCAGCAGGATGAAGCCAGAGACCCCTGAACGTTCCCTAAAGTAGCACAGGGTTCAGGGTTCAGGGTTCAGGGTTCAGGGTTTAGGGTTTAGGGTTTAGGGTTTAGGGTTTAGGGTTTAGGGTTTAGGGTTTAGGGTTTAGGGTTTCGTTTTACCGGGGAAACTTCCCCAAGTAACAATATAGGCGTGTTGAGGTCACATGGTAAGCGAGTTCATGTGTGGAAAATCACCATTCTCAAGCCTGAACCCGGACCCCAAACCCTGAACCGCAAGCTTCTTCGGCAGCATTGACCTCCTTGGAAAACTCTGCTAGTAAGTACCAGAGGCTTCGGGGTTTAGGGTTTAGGATTTGGGGTTTAGGGTTTGGGGTTTGGTAGGGTTTGGGGTTTAGGGTTTAGGGTTTAGGGTTTAGGGTTTAGGGTTTAGGGTTTAGGGTTTGGGGTTTAGGGAGGTGCATCAACATCTATGTCAGAGAACCACCCTACAGAACCTTCGAAGGGTTCTAGCGGGCACCTCAGCCCTACTAAGAACCAAGATTTAGGGTTTAGGGTTTACGGTTTCCTGGGTCTGCTGCACCAACTGCTGTGTTGAGGGCTTCAGACAGCCAGTGAGCTTTGGTAGGACACTGGGTCCAGAATTTCGAGATCTGAGGACATAGCGTGTGGGTTTAGGGTTTAGGGTTTAGGGTTTAGGGTTTAGGGTCTAGGGTTTAGGGTTTAGGGTTTAGGGTTTAGGGTTTAGGGCCACCCTAAACCCCAACCCCAAACCCAAGAATCGGGTTCTCAATCAGAGTCCACGTGCTCAGCGGCACAGAGACCGGCTCAGACTGGGAAGCCAAATCTCCGAAGCCCTAAACCCTAAGCCCTAAACCCTAAACCCTAAACCCTAAACCCTAAGCCCTAAACCCTAAACCCTAAACCCTAAACCCTAAACCCTAAACCCTAAACCCTACGCCGAGGACACGGCCATGCCCCTCCGCATTTCGCCTGGCACCCTAGGAGCTGAGGGTGCTGAGGGGCCGATGAAAGCCCCAGTTACCCTAAACCCTAAACCCCTAAGCCCCTAACCCTAAACCCCAAACCCTAAACCCCAAAACCCTAAACCCTAAAGCCCCCCAAAAAGGAACTACCCGCCCTCATCCGCAAAGCCCTAAATCCTAAACCCTAAACCCTAAACCCTACACCTTATTGGGCTTATTCGAGGTGGAGTCTCCCAGTCTCGGGGGTTTCAGGGACTTTGTGGTTTCGGGGCTTTCCCTAAACCCTAAACCCTAAACCCTAAACCCTAAACCCTAAACCCTAAACCCTAAACCCTAAACCCTAAACCCTAAACCCTAAACCCTAAACCCTAAACCCTAACCCTAAACCCCCAAACCCTAGACCTTAAACCCCAGCTCGAGCCCCCCCCCGAAGTGCAGTTCCTTTTTTGGGGGGGGTTTAGGGTTTAGGGGGTTTTGTTCAGGGGTTTAGGGGGGCAAGGGTCTAGGCGAGGGCCTCTCAGCTTTTTTATAATTCACCACAAAATCCGACCACTATCGACCCGGAACAGTTTGAGACGTACAAAGAATTGCAAGGGTAGCCACTGTTAAGGGTTATAATGAGGGACCCCCTAACCTTATTCCCCTATATAACCCCTATATGTACCTTATATAGTCCATATACCTATAAGTAGCCCTCAAAGAACCCCTAAACAACCCCTAAGGTCCCTTATGACTTAGGGCTACTCCTTTAGTCCCTTGACACGGCAGCTTCCTAAATCCTAAACTTCCTCAACCTTCGTAGCCCAGTGGTACCCTTTACCCTTTTTTTGGTTCTGGGCTCCCTTGTAAAGTAGCCAACAAAAGGGTACCCGTATTAGAATATGGTTACTGCCCGACTAAGAAACCCGACTCCTCCGTGCCACACTGCGACGGTGAGCAAAAGGATTCCCTTGCCTGAGGACTCTACTTGGCCTGCCCCACCCTCAGCCCTAAACCCTGAACCCGAAACTACCCGAAATCTAAACCCTAAACCCTAAACCCTAGACCCTAAACCCTAAACCCTAAACCCTAAACCCTAAACCCTAAACCCTAAACCCTAAACCCTAAACCCTAAACCCTAAACCCTAAACCCTAAACCCTAAACCCTAAACCCTAAACCCTAAACCCTAAACCCTAAGCCGACCTCGGCAAAGGTTAGGGCCGCCAGCTTTCCAGCGGTGGAGGCACCAGGCGCAAGCACCATGAGCTGCCCCTAACCTCCCTAGACCTTCGGGTTTAGGGTTTAGGGTTTAGGGTTAGGGTTTAGGATTAGGGTTTAGGGTTTAGGGTTTAGGATTTAGGGTTCAGGGACCTCAGACAGTGAAGGCAGCAACTGCAACTCCCGAAAGAAGCCTTCGACGCATGTAAGTTGCACCCCGAAGTCTCCATGCTCATTCTCGAGTATTCTAAACATGGAGATATTTTACGCCCCAAGACTAGTTAGGGTTTAGGGTTTAGGGTTTAGGGTTTAGGGTTTAGGGTTTAGGGTTTAGGGTTTAGGGTTTAGGGTTTAGGCCCCAAGACTAGTTTCGGTGCAACGATGCTGCAGTTGGAGCTTCTTCAGGGGGACGGCTTAAAGGGTTCCTTGCGCCGGGTTTTGGGGGCAACCGCGGCAGTGACATGGGGGGTTTAGGGTTTAGGGTTTAGGGTTTAGGGTTTAGGGTTTAGGGTTTAAGGTTTAGGGTTCTAGTGCTTAGGGGTACCTTATTTGGGTCCTGTTTATAAGGGGATCCTACTATTCGGGAGTCTGTATTAGGGTCCCTTATTACCCCCAGAAAGGGGTTTGATTTTCTAACCCCGAAGCCCTTTTTCCTTAAACCGCCGTCCTCGCGGGATTGAGGGCTCTGGCCATTTTTAAAAGGCCTTCTGCAGTTAAACCCGAAGCCCTTACAAGCCCTAAACCCTAAACCCTCAACCCTAAACCCTAAACCCTAAACCTCCAGATATGTTCTAGCATGATCAAGTTATGCGCAATAGGGGAAAAACAGGACTTAGGCTTCCCTTGTGGTGTTCAGGGTTTAGGGTTTAGGGTTTAGGGTTTCGGGCTAAAACCCTCCCAAGCCCATAATTTAGATCAAGCCCACTTCGGCTGGTCGCTTTGTGCAACAAAATGTGGGAAGTTGAGTGCTTGCGGTTTAGGGTTGTAGGGGTTTGGGTTTTAGCAGTTTGAGGATTTTTGTGTTGCGGGGTTCGGGTTCAGGTTCTAAGGCCAAGTGTGTGAGTGTAGACAGGTCACATGTACCTTCTCAGCCCGTCCTTGATCTCAAACGGATGCCCTTTCCATGCCCTCTCTATTCCTAGATCATTCCGGGACCTAGCTCATGAGGGGGTGACTCAACTTGCACTTTGTTTTTTACTTTAACAAGTGCAGCCCGGAAACTTCGAATCCTTAGTGGCAAGGGTCCTCATGCAAAGACGCCGAACGGAAGCCCTAAGCCCTAAACCCTAATTTCTTCAAAGTCATCCTTGAACACTACTTCACAGCTGGTCCGTGAAGGTTGGCGATCTCTTGCGATCGGGCCGCCCGCATGCACCAGAGTCACAGGGTACAGACTGGGTTAGGCGCTCGTACAGCAGTAGTGGCTGCTCGGGAAATCTCGCCTGAAGTATCCAGAGACATCTCTTGGGGCTTGCAAGTTTAAGGCATCGCGTCTGCTTCCATTAGCTACTCTTATGCTCACATTGAGGCATGCCGTTTCTTGCTTACCATCATGTTCATGCGGGGGGGGGGGGGGGGGGGGGTGCAAAGCTTGTGCTCTGAACTCTAAACCTTGTCCAAAGCCGCAAACCCTGCAACCTAAACCCCCTAAAACCCTAAACCCTTGAACCCTGAAACCCCAACCGTTAACCCTAAAATCTTATACCTTGTATCCTGAAACAGTAGCTTGAACTGACATTTTGGGTTAAGGGTTTAAGGCTTTAGGGGTTTAGGGGTTTAAAGGTTTAAGGGTTTAAGGGCTCAAGGGTTTAAGGGTCTAAGGGTTTAGGGTTTAGGGTTTACGGCTGCCTATCCAAAAGTGCAGGGCCCCGGTTAACTTCTGGACGAGCGGGTTTGCTGGACATGTGTTTCTGTCTTAGGACACAAGTTGGGCCCCCCCTAAACCCAAACCCTAAACCCTAAACCCCAAACCCTAAACCCTAAACCCTAAACCCTAAACCTAAACCCTAAACCCTAAACCCCAAACTCTATCCTGGTTCTTTTGGGTTCCAAGGCACCCGTGGTCTCGTGAGTTTCTCGCAGACCTTGCCGCCGCTGGCAGACGAAAAGGTGGGGTTTAGGGTTTAGGGTTTAGGGTTTAGGGTTTAGGGTTTAGGGTTTAGGGTTTAGGGTTTAGGGTTTAGGGTTTATGGCTAGGGCTTAAGAACCCAAACCGGTTTCTTGGAGTTCTTTTATGAGAGTACTTTTGGGGTCCTTGAGATGCTTCTCCCGAACACGACCCACGAAGCAGTGACGCGAAGCCCTGTTTTCCATCGGTAAGGCATCTACGAAGTTAGGGGTTTGTCTAGTTTGGGATGTTCCCCCTTATACTAACAGTCCTTAATCGGGTTTCTAGTACACCCCAGTTATATTCCCAAAGAAGAAGTGTAAGTAGAAGGGGAAAAACATCCCAAGGTTTAGGGTTGTCTGGGAAGTTTGTCGCTCTATGGCTGGATGCATCGTGTATCCCTCCTCTTTTATTCTCGACGCCAGCATTACACAAAACCAGGATGCCTGTACTTGGCTTTATCCTTAAAAACTCAAAGGTACGATGAGACCTTACAGGAATCATTACATTGATACGACTTTTTCAGCATGGACAAAAAATGAGCAGACAGAAGTAAGTCCCAAAGCCTATAAAGCTTCTCAAGCCGAATAAACTGAAGCCGTTAAAGCCTATAAAGCCTAAGCCCTGAACCCTAGGGTGAGGGATAAGTTTAGGGTATATTGGGTTTTTGAAGTTGTTTTGCCCAGCTTTAGGAGGGCTTAGAGTGTTCGGTAGGTCCCGGTAGGGTTCGATGTTTTGACACGAAACAGCCCTTGAAAGCGTTGAGTTTTTTTAAGAAGTTTCCTAAACCATAAACCCCAAAAAACTCACGGAAAAGCTCCTTCTCCGGTAAATGGGCACCGCGCAAAGGTCTCCCCTCAACCTTCAACCCTAACCCTAAACCCTAAACCCAGCCCTAAACCCTAAACCCTATACCCTCAACCCTGTACCCTAAACCCAAGATGTTGAGTTCTTTGAGTCGGAGAGGTCCTAATCCCTAAGCCCGATAAACCTTACACCCTAAACCCGCGACCCTGAAGCCTGAAGCCTTTGTGGTGCCTTACTGTAACTTTAGATCCTTAGCCTTTTTGGCTTTATTGGGTTTCTTCATATGGCAGCTAGCATTCAATTCATGGCCATGCATGGCCTAAGACTCTTCGAAGCGGGGTGTAGCCCCCAAACGATAAACAACTGCTTAAACTCCATAAACCCGGATGTTGGACCCGAAATCCTAGACCCGAAGCCCGAAATCCTAAGCCCTAACCCCTTAACGCGCAAACCCTGGATCCGAAAGGGAGGGCTTGCTGCGCTTCAGGTGGCCGAGGACATCGATGATAGCACTGAGGCACCAGAAGGTTTAGGGTTGAGGGTTTAGGGTTTAGGGTTTAGGGTTCAGGGTTCAGGGTTCAGGGTTCAGGGTTTGGGTTTGGGGTTAGCATGAACCACACGGACCAGCACGACGCGCTGCCATTGGTGCAGTCGCGAAATCTGCGAGGGGGGAAGCAGAGAATAACCGCTTGAATCGATCCGGGGTTCTGAGGCAGTAAGGCCTGCGCCAGGGGTTTGGCCAACAGATTCGCAGGACGCATCCGCATCGGGAGCAGCCGAGCCCGACATCCTGCCAGACGCCAGGATTTTCCTGCGGTCCGAACGGGCAACGATCTACGAGACCGACCCCACAAGCCAGAGCAAAGGTGGTCGGCTGAAGCGGGATGATGTGCGAAAGCGGTCCAAGCAGCCCCTTGAAGAGAGACTAGCCAAGTCAAAGGTCGAAGCTGGGGGTGGTTATCTTTTAGGGTTCGGGGTTTCGGCTTTAAAGGTTTTGGGATCGAGCCCCGTACACTTTAGGGATTTAGGAGTTTCGGGTCTAACGTAGGGTGTTAGGTTGCGGTTTAGGGTTTAGGGTTTAGGGTTTAGGGTTTAGGGTTTAGGGTTTAGGGTTTAGGGTTTAGGGTTTAGGGTTTAGGGTTTAGGGTTTAGGGTTTAGGGTTAGGTTGCAGGGACGTTTGTATTTTTGCTTTGGCATGCCGAGACTTCCTGCCCTGGTCCAGCTCACGGGGGGCCTTACGAAGTTCAAGCCCGCAGCCCCGGCTAGCTACCCTTTCCAGGCTGCCATCTTGGACGAAGCGTACCTCTGGCCCGAAAACCCCTGAACCCTAAACCCTAAACACTCAACCCCAGGTTATCAGCTCCCTAAGTTCAAAGGGCAAAGCCCCAAAAGAGCCCCCAGGGCTCGTAGCACAATCATCAGACCTTTTGACTGAACCGAACCCTCCTAAACCCCAAAAACCCTAAACCCTAAGCATCATGAAACCTTCCCCAAACAAGCCTGAAGGCATACATCCCTTGGCCTTGCTTAGCAAAAAGTTGAATTTTGAACTTTTTGGGTCTCCTTACTTAGTAGGAATATGCAAGTTTTACCGTTTTTTTTTCTCTCTGGTTCTTGGAGAAAAAGTAACACCCCATCCCCCACCCCTCCCCCAAAACATTCGGTCGTAATTAATGTAGGTCATAAAATGGCACGAAGAAACCTACTACCCTAAACGCTATATAATGTTGACTTGGCGTGAATACCTCCCCCCCCCCCCCCCCGGCTCGACTAGAAAACCCAAATTTTCAAGAACACATAGGTCCAAGAGACCAGTCCAAACTGATTTATGCCTCAGGAAACTGAGAGGGTCATGTATAGCATAAAGGCAATCGCCCACTTTTCGCAAAATTCTGGGTTGCTGCCCCCCCCCCCCCCCTCCCCAACTCTGGCCCTAAATCATAAAAAAAAAAACAGTGGCTACTGGACGAGGCCCAGAAGAGGCGCAGGAGAGGTCCAGCAGAGGCGCAGCCCTTTGAAAAGCAGGCCTTCCCAAACAAGACGAAAGCTTTTGTGAAACCCGAACCCTCTGCAATTAGATTTTTTCTCGGCCCCCTGCCGGAGAGATTGAATCAAAGAGAAGTGAACAAAGCCCTAAACTGGGAATGTTCGCCCTTATAGTCCTTAGTAGGGATAATAGTACCCCCTATATTATCACACCCACGAGTATACGGGATAAATCCCTAAACCCTAAACCTAAACCCTAAACTCCAAACCCTAAACCCTAAACCCTAAGCCCACAAATTTGAGTTCCAAGAGGTTTTGGGGTTCAGGGTCGTGACTCGCAATGCAGGTGGGTCCTGGCGTCCAGCGCGTGAAGGCAGCCACCGGGTTACTCTGGCCGTTCTGTTGGGTTTAGGGTTTAGTCTTTAGGGTTCAGGGTTTAGGGTTTAGGGTTTGGGGCCTAGGGCCTAGGGTTTAGGGTTTAGGGTTTGGGGCCTAGGGTTTAGGGTTTGGGGTTTGGGGTTTGGGGCCCTACAACCGGGGTCTTAAGGTTTAGTGAGTAGCGCCCTGCGATTCCATCAAACGTATCTTGGAAACTTCCGGCGTGCCTGAACCCCAGTAACCCCCATAGCTTTAAGCAACAAGAAAAGGGTTTAGGGTTTAGGGTTTGGGGTTTAGGGTTTAGGGTTTAGGTTTTAGGGTTTAGGTTTAGGTCTAGGGTCGCATTACCATCAGCCTATAAACCCTGAACCCTGAGCCCTACACTTGCGCAGCATGGCCTTTCAGGGTTTAGGTTCCCTTTTCAGCCCCTCTAAACCCGAAAGGGCACCCTTTTCTATTCCTAGGTTATTCTCAAGGCTCGAATCCCCACACCCTAAACCTATAAACCCCCAAAAACTTCAACTCTAAGACCGAAAAGTCCGTTCTGTGAGGGTTTTCTGGGCAATCCTTAGGGCTTAGGGTTTAGGGTTTAGGGTGGAACCCTACAGGCCTAGACGCCAAAGCCTCATCGGCCCCAAGGGAGGGGGCGGAGGGGTTCATGGGGGGGGGGGGGCAGGTACCCAGGGAAACCGCATGAGCCCTGCAAACCCTGACTCCTAAGCCCTCAAGACTAAACCCTAACCCTAAACCCTAAACCCTGACTCCTAGACCCTGAACCCTAAACCCTAAACCCTAAATCCTACCCCCTAAACCCTAAACCCGAAACCCACGCATCCTAAACCCTGCAAGCCCTCAGGCCCCAGAAGCCCAAGGCTTTCTCAACCCTGAAAACCTTAAAGCCTAAACCGTAAACCCGTGAACCCCAAACCCTAACTAAACCTTAAATCCTCAAACCCTAATCCCTGAACCCTAAACCCTAAACCCCAAACCTCGTCATCGTTACCTTGCTGGCCCAGGCCGAGCTGAGAGGAAGCACCCTGGACCTTCCGGCATACAGCTCTGCCGAGGCAGAACCTTGGGGGGGTTTAGGGTTTAGGGTTTGGGGTTTGGGTTTTGGGGGTTTACGGTTTAGGGTGTTGTTTAGGCTTTTAGGTTGGGGGGTTTAGGGTTTGGGGTTTGGGATTTGGGTTTCCGGGCTTCTAAGTCATGATCCCTTTTATTGGACACCCTCGCTTGCAAGGCCTCGCTAAACCCTAAACCCTAAACCCTAAACTACCCTGAGACTGAAGGTTCCCGTCAGCTGGTTCCTCTTCGCCCGCACCTCCAAGCCCATGGTGCGACTGCAGCCGCTGGGCCGGGGGGCCTGGTCGCAGGGTTTAGGGTTTAGGGTTTAGGGTTTAGGGTTTAGGGTTTAGGGTTTAGGGTTTAGGGTTTAGGGTTTAGGGTTTAGGGTTTAGGGTTTAGGGTTTAGGGCCCTAAGCCCTAAACCGAAGCCCGCAACCCTCTCTCAGAAGGTAGTGTTCAGAGTTGTTTAATGAAGAACCCAAAGCAAGGGGGGGGGGGGGGGTAAGGGCGTTTAGGGTTTAGCCGTGTAGGGGTGTAGGAGTTTAGATTAGCGGTTTAGCTGAGGGTTCAGGGGCGTAGGGCTTTTATCTAAGGTTCCGTGCCCAGCTTACATTCAAGTTGAAGGCTTACTTGGGCTCATGAAGGCCTTATAGGGGGGGGAATATGGGCCCTTGCACCACCCTAAGCCCTAAACCCCAAACCCTAAGCTCTAAACCCGAAACCCCAAACCCCAAACCCCAAACCCTAAACCCTAAACCCTAAACCTAGCCCTAAGCCCAAAAGAGTTCAACATAGGCTCTGCGGTTGAGTGAAGGTTCCTTGAGCCTTGGGGCTGGGGGAGCGTGGGTGGTGAATGGGCGGGGAGCCACCGATGGTGTTGTTCTGTTTTGGTTTTGGGGTTTAGGCCTTAGGACCCTAAACCCTAAACCCTAAACCCTTTGGGGTTTGGGGTTTGGAGTCTAGGGCTTCGGCTTTGAGGTTTCGGGGTGGGGGGGCGGGAGTGGTTGCGGGGCAGCAGGCCTTCAAGGGCTTCCGCTTTCGAAGAACCACATCTCTACACTTAAGTTCTCTGCCATCTACCGAAACCCTACACCCTAAACCCGAAACTCTACACCCTAAACCCTAAACCCTAAACCCTAGGCCCTAAACCCTAAGCCCTAAGCCGTAAACAGCAACCGACCTGAAAGGCGTTGGCTTCGCCGAGGGGCGGTTCTTCCCACAGCTGTCCTCTCTCCTGGAAGAAGCGGGGCTCCCAGGTTGAGGTGGTGTAGGCGTAGGGTTTAGGGTTTAGGGTTTAGGGTTTAGGGTTTAGAGTTTAGGGTTTAGGGTTTATGTTAAGAAGTGGGGCACGCCCAGGTCGTTGAAAGACTTTCGGGTTTACGGGTGTAGCTTCTTTTGTACATGTTTATAAACATTTATATATTGTTGTTATCAGTATGTTTGTTTTGTTGTTTCTTTTTTTTTTTTTTTTGGGGGGGGGGGGGGGGGGGGCGGTTAGGGTTATAGACTTTAGGTTTTATGGTTGAGGGATTTACAGACTTTAGGGTTTAGGGTTTTAGGGCTCTAGGGTTGTTTATAGACTTTAGGGTTTAGGCTTAGGGTTTATAGGCTTTCGGGTTTAGGGCTTTAGGGTTTGTGTTTATATGCTTTAGTAATTTCGGGTTAAGCTTTTCTATTGTGGGGCGGAGGGGGGGGGGAGGGGGGTTCCGAATTCTATTCCTGAGGTCTGGGGCGTTCACCTGAGCAACTTTCGGCGTCATGCATTCGGCATGTCGTCGTGTCCAGCTTGTGTTGTTTGATTGGCTTGTTTCGTTTGTGTTTTGCGCCGCCCTCAGAAGCAGTGGTTAGGCCGGGGAGAGCCTTCTTCAACTTTGCTAGTGCCGAGTTCTGCACACCTCAGAATCCAGAACAGGAGAGTAGGGAGTTTTGGGATGCCTTAAACCCTACACCCCAAGCCCTCAACCCCCTAAAGCCTAAACCCTATCTAGGGTTCTGTGTTAAGGGTTTAGAGTTCGGGGGGTTCGGGCGCTGGGTCCTTCAGCTTCAGGTTTTCAAGTTGAAGGCTTTCGGTGGACAGGTTCAGGGCTATAGGGTTTAGGGCTTAGGGTTGAGGGCTAGGGTTTAGGGTTTAGGGTTTAGGGATTAGCGATTAGGGTTTAGGATTTGGGGTCTAGGGTCTAGGGTTTAGGATCTAGGGTTTAGGGTTTAGGGTTCAGGGGTTAGGCAGCTGCAGAGCCTGGAGCATGAGCATAGGCAGTCTCGAGTCAAAAGTTCCAAGCCCAGTTCACCTTCAACACCCCCTATGCCATGACGAAACTAAGCCCTACGCCTTATAAGGGACTTTAGGGGTTCTTCAGAGTTTAGGGTTTAGGGTTCTTTATGGGTTATTTAGGGGGCTACTCAGGTATGTAGGGACTAAATAAGGTACATATAGGGTTATATAGGGGAGTTCATGACCCAGAGAGCCGGGATCGTTCCCCCTTATACGAGCAGTCCGAAGTAGGGATTATAATATAAGGGGTGCTATAAATCCTTTTTTAAGCGGGTTGGCGGTTCAGGGCACGCGTTCGGATCCAGGTCGCTGTGGCGGAAGAAGAGGCTGTGGAGTGTTTGGGGATGGCGGGTTCCAGCGTCCCGGGTTTCGGGTGCAGGATGCATGTCTCACTCCTAAACCCTAAACCCCAACCCTAAACATCCCTAAACCCAAACCCTACACTTAAAATATGGGAGGACTATGACGACGAGGACTTGGCAGCTACAGGCCGGACCGTCAGTTAGGGTTTAGGGTTTGGGGTTTAGGATTTAGGGTCTAGGGTTTAGGGTTTAGGGTTTAGGGTTCCTTCATTTCAAGGACCCCCTGGTTCTCAGTAGGGAAGGAGGGAATTAGGCCCTACCTATACGTGCCATTTAAGGGATTGTAGAGGGTACCTCATTCCCTCATTCCCTACTAAGAACCAGCCAGAGGAAGGCACGGCGGGGGCCTTTATAAGTACTACTTGTATAGGGTTTAGGGTTTATAGGGTTAAGGGTTTTAGAGTTTAGGGTTTAGGGTTTGGGGAGTACTTGTATATGTTGGCTTAAACTTCTATACTTTGCAAAACGGGGTGCCTACCTGCAGAAACCCGATGCTCTTGAAATCCTTTCTGAATGCATTCTGTGGTCCCCGACAATTCCTATAAACCCTAAACCCTACTAAGTAAAATTTCTTTCATGCGCACCCTGAGATTCCCTCTCCTTCCCGCCCCCCGAAATAGCCATAGAGGACAGTCTTTGTGATGGGACGACGAAACCCGCAAAATAGGCCAAACCCTTTCTGAACTCCGTTGTCGCAACAGGTGCGGCAAACTTGGGCCGGTGGAGGAGCGTTGAAGTTTTTGATCGGCTTTGGGATGAAGGGTTCAGGGTTCCAGTTTTTAACTCTAAGCCCTAAACCCTAAACCCTAAACCCTAAACCCTAAACCCTAAACCCTAAACCCTAAACCCGGTTTTAAAGGCCGAAGGTTTTGGGCTTCAGGATTGTAGGGTTGGAGTCGGGGCTTCGTTTGCTGGGCTCTCACCTCCCTTCCAAACTAGTCAGGCAAGCTCCGGAGTCCTAAAGCGCTCAGGGCCGCTAAACTAGGGCTATTTAGGGTGTAGGGTTTAGGGTTTAGGGTTTAGGGCTTAGGGTATCTTAGTAGCTGATGAGTACACTTTATGCTTTTTGGGGTACTCTAATCTCCTATAGAACTGAAAGTGTACACTTTTTTTTTTTTTGGGGGGGGGGGGGGGGTTATGAGCTTAGCAACTAAGTCTTGCTTGACTGTAGGGCTTAGGGTTTAGGGCTTGGGGCTTAGGGTTTGGGCGAACATGGTCCCTTGGGTGCTCCCAAAAACAGAGAACTTGATTTCGAGAGGAAGTGCCCATGTGTTTTTGTACGTGCAACTTGGTAGGGTCTGGGATTGCAGGAAGGTCAGGGTTTTGGGCTTAGGGTTAGTTGCCCTCAGCCCGGGATGCCGCTGGCCTGTTGAGTTTGCATGGGCAGCTCATCCCCCAAGCAGTGTGTCCACGCTATGGGGTGTAGGGTTTAGGGTTAAAGGTTTATAGGGTTTAGGGTTTATGGTTTAGGGTTTAGCGTTTAAGGTTTAGGGTTTAAGGTTTAGGGTTTAGGGTTTAGGGTTTAGGGCAAGGGTAAAGGGTTTAGGGTTTAGGGTTTCGGGTTCCAGCATATAGGACAACAGAGGTCTAGATCGGCTGGGGCGCACGCGGAACGTGCGTGGAGCGGGGCACCTGCTGAGGACCATCCTTGGGGCCGAAATCAATCCTAAAGTTGGGGCCATCTACCCTATACTACTATAATTCCTACTCAGGTTCATGAACCCTAAAATTTTTGATAGGGTATATGAACTCTAAACCCTTTTAGGGTTCATTTCGTCCCCACGGATGGGTGTTTTCTCTCGAGGCTTGCTGTCGCGCGCTCGCGCCAGGGCGCGGGCCTTGAAACCTAGGACCCAGAGTAGGCGCTTATTCCCTTTGTTTAGGATTTAGGCTCGCTCATAAGCCCCTTTAACCCAAAAGGGCACCCTTGTTATTTCTAGGTTACTCTTGGATCTCGAAACTGCCATCGCTTTTCGGACGCCTGGGCTCGCGAAATGCGACACTGTCGTCGCTTTTGGACTTCCGGACTCACATGTTCTCGCACTGTTTGGTGGCTAGGGTTATAAGAACATAAGAATTCCCAGAGGGTCCATTTGCAGCACTATTATGGAAATTGGTACCCACAAACCCTATCTAGTATGGTTTTTGGGTACATAATTCCATAATGGTGCTACAAATAGACTCTCTGGGGTTGGTTATGACTTGGTATGTTCCTCCTTAGACTAGCAGCCCTTGGTAGGGATTGCAATGGGGGGGGGGGGGGGGGGGTACTATAATTCTATGTTAAGGACTGTGCGTACACGGGGGAACATCCCAAAAAACATAGCAATTGGTAGCTCTTAAGGCTGTGCTTTTTTGCGCTCTTGCTTCGTCGTGTTGCATGCAGGAGTCCGGAGGACCAGAAGATGGGTCCAGTCAGACATGATTGCTACAGTTTAGGTTGTAGGGTGTAGGCTTTAGGGTTATGGGGTCTATTGTTTAGGGTTTAGGGTTTAGGTTTAGGGGTCTGGGTTTAGGGTTTGAGGAAGGGGGGGTGGTTTAGTGTGTGATTTTGGATTTACGGTTGCGGGCGCACGGCAATTCCACATTCCAAGCCCGGGAGCCAATATCTGCTTGCCCCTAAACCCTAAACCCTAAACCCTAAACCCTAAACCCTAAACCCTAAACCCTAAACCTGCGAGGAACCGCTACTCCGTTTGCAGGTGAAGGCACTTAGTGGTGCTCCGACGAACAAGAGCGATGTAGGGTTTAGGGCGTAGGGTTTAGGGTTTAGGGTTAACAGTAGGGTTTAGGTCCAATGTCATGACCGAGTTGAAGAAGAAGACCAGCGTCATTGACCCCATGGCCTGCGTAGAGCAGGCAGGCGAGGCTATCTATTCCTCCTTCGCCCCTTACCGAGCATGACCCGATGAATGCATTTGAAACGACCATCCGCGCCATGACCGAGCAAGATTTGGTTTCCGCCTTGGCAATGACCCCAAGACCGGCGGAACCACGGAATAAAATTCTCAGAGTTTTTTAGCAGGTTTTGTTCCAAGGCATCGCCCAAGTCCGCGAATGAAGCGACCATACTATTCCTTGTGCTGGTACACTTGGTCTAATGGCACATGGTCCCTTAGTATGGCCCCTTACAGGGGGGACACTCCTTTTTTATACCCTCTAAAACCCAAGGGCACATGCTTCTGAACCCTTTAAGGGAGGTAAGGCACCATATTAAGGGCCCATGCAACTTCCCTTAGATTAGGGGGAAGAGCTGACATACTCCTGCCTGCCCAATGTCGGATTCCTGGGCTCATGTCCAACGCCAACCCTTTCCTATAAGGACCCCAGTGGGTTTGGGGTTGAGGGCTTTTGGTGCTTATTAAGGGTTTAGGTTGTAGGGTTTAGGGCTAAGGTTGAAGACTGCTTGGATGGAGGCTCCCTTCAAGGGTACTGATCGCTCCGCTTGTACCTCAAGCCCTAGGCCCTTATGCCACACAACCCGACTCTACGAAACAAACCCTACTGAAACTCGAAGACCTACACCTGTCCCTGCTGCCACGCTGCCGGCAACCTCAACCAGTCTCCATGGTTTCGGGCCCGGATCCATGAAATCCTAAACCCTAAACCCTTCTCCCTCCATATGAAGCAGGGTCTATATTGCTGTCATGGGCGTATATATGGTTCAGCGTCGAGCGTCCTGGGCCCCCCCCCCCCCCCCCCCCCCATGGTATCCCCCCCCCCCCCCCATGGTATACTCTACGGTCCCTAAACCCTCAACCCTAAACCCTAAACCCTAAACCCCTAAACCCTAAACCCTAAACCCTAAAACCTAAACCCTAACCCTAAACCCTAAACCTTAAGTCTTAAACCTTAAACCCTAAACCCTAAAACCCTGAACCCTAAACCCTAACCCTAAAACCAACCCCCAACCACACCACAGGGGGGGGGGGATCATCTTAGTACCCCATCCGCGGGGAAAACCCTAAACCCTAAACCCTAAACCCTAAACCCTAAAACCCTAAACCGTAAACCCTAAACCCTAAACCCTAAAACCCTAAAACCCTAAAACCCTAAACCCTAAACCCTAAACCCTAAACCCTAAAACCCTAAAACCAACCCCCAACCACACCACAGGGGGGGGGGGGTACCATTGGGGGGGGGGGGGGGGTAGGGGGGAGGGGGGGGGGGGCCCGCCGGGGCTGAATCATATATTGGGTTCCTTTTGGGGATACAAGGAATACACAACCCTAAGGTTAACCTGCAGCTTTGCCAGCAGACTGGACCCTAAACCCTAGCCCCAAAACCCTAAACCCTAAACCCTAAACCCTAAACCCTAAACCCTAAACCCTAAACCCTAAACCCTAAACTCTAAACCCTAAACCCTAAACCCTAAACCCTAAACCCTAAACCCTAAACCCTAACCCTAAACCCTAAACCCTAAACCCTAAACCCTAAACCCTAAACCCTAAACCAACCACACACTAGCAACAACTGAAGCGCGTAAACCCTAACCCCTCATCCCCGAATCCCCTAAACCCTAAACCCTAAACCCTAAACCCTAAACCCTAAACCCCTTGCATTTTGAGTCAAAAGCCTTCCTTTTTGAGCCATCCCTCAGCCCAAACCCTAAGCACCAACAACTCAACCCTACACCCCAAAAAAAAACGAAATTTCGAACCCTAAACCAAGAATCCTAAACCCTACACCCTAAATCCTAAACCCCAACCTAGAATCCGTGTTGGCCAGGTGACAGAACGAAGTTCAGCCTCTTCCTGCGCACCTACATGAAGCTTGGGTTAATTTGGAAAAGGTTGTTCTTCATTCACCCTTTACCCTACGTCCTAAACCCTACGCCTTGAACCCTACACCCTAACACCTATACGCCCTGAACCCTAAACCTCAATCCTCAACCCTAAGCCCCAAACACTATCCCCTCAACCCTGAACCCTAAACCTAAACCCTAATCCCCTCCAGGAAGCTTGCGGGCTACATCGATGCCGAGGCATGTGGGGCCATGGGTTTTTTGCCGCGCCTGAAAAGGTTGCAGTTTAGGGTTCAGGGGTTCAGGGGTTTAGGGGTTTAGGGTTTAGGGGTTTGGGTTTAGGGGTTTAGGGTAGAGTTTAGGGTTCAGGCCAAGCCTCACATTTTTGGGGTTGAGGGGTTAGGGTTAGGCCTTTAAAAGGTTGGGGTTATTAAGGGGTAAGAGGACCTAGAAGGGACCCTTAATCTTGTTCCGCTTTACATAACCCTCTTTAAATCACCCCTAAGGTCCCTTGGAAGGGTCCCTTCTTTCGTCCCTTGAGTTAGGGTTTAGGGTTTCATTTCACCAATCATTTCCTTAAAAGACGTGAAGACAAGAACTGTGGTGCGTCAACCAATCTCCCGTATTATTATAATAAAAGGTGAAGAGAAAAATAATATAAGGCTTGTAATGCACGCAGTAAAGCACGAAGCCGAAGTATTATTATGAACGAAACAAAAGAAGCGTATGAAAAGCCCCTATTTTTCCTATGTTTTGGGGCTTTTCTCTTCGTTTCTCTTCTTATTACGCGCACCTAAGGATTTAGGCTGTAGGGCTGAGTAGGGTTTCGAGGTAGGAAACTGAAGCATTTAGCAGCTGATCTTGCCCCCTGTGATTATGGCATGTGGCCGCTGCCTTCAAACCCGGCAGTTCTTGACGCCGACGACCTGTTTAGGATTTACGGTTTAAGGTTCAGGGTTTAGGGTATACCCTAAGCTCTAAACCCCTGAGCCCTCTACACCCTAAACCTTTTGCCTTGGTCCAACTGAGAGGACATGCCGCTGTCACTGGACGACGAAGATGTACAACAAGCGCCGCGGACGCAACACGCTGCCTCCCACGTAAACAAGTACCCGAAACACCCTAGGGTTGAGGGTTCAGGGTCAACACCCTTTAAATCCGAACCCCCAATCCCTGCTGCAATGCTAAGTTCTAAACCCTCAATCCTAAATCCTGTACACCCTAAGCCTTCCTCTTGAGAGTCTCCAAAAAAATCTCTGACAAAAGCGTCGAGCCGCGTGGCTTCTCTATGTTTGGGTAATCCGCAAAACCCTCCGCCCTAGTTCAGGGTGTATAGGTTTTGGGGCTGTTTTGGGGTTTTAAGGTTTAGGGTTTTAGGGTTTATGGGCTTAGGCTTGAGAGCTTTAGGGTTTTGCGTTTAGGGTTTTAGGGTTGAGGGTTTAGGCCTGAGGGCTCAGCGGCCAAGATTGCCACTTACCTGGGCTTAGGTGCAGCGTTTCAAGATGCACCTGGGCAACATGTTCGCCATCCGCAACATGTGCGGGGCCCCAGGGGGTCTTCGCCTCTGCGGGGCTTTTTGGGGGGTTTAGGGTTTTAGGGTTTAGGGTTTTGGGGGTTGTAGGGTTTTAGGGTTTTAGGGGTTTAGGGTTTTAGGGTTTTAGGTTTTAGGTTTTAGGGTTCTGGCTTTTAAGGCTTTCGGGTCTACCGGTTCAGGATTTGGGGTTCAGGGTTTAGTAGAGTTTAGAAGGGGTTCGCAGGGCTCCGGAACATCGAGTAGGGTTGGGTAGGGCTTTGCAGGGTTGAGGGCTTGAGGGCGGCTTCGGGTTCGGGTTAGGGGGTTTAGGGGTCGAGGGGTGTCCTGGTTCAACCCCAATGAAAGCCCCAATTCAAGCCCCAATTCAAGAACCCCAAACCCTAATCCCTAATCCCTAAACCCTAAGCCCTAAGCCCTAAACCCTAAACCCTAAGCCCTAAACCCTAAACCCTATGCAAGCCCTGAGGCCTCTGGTCCTAGCACCCCGAAGCCCGCCTCCCTGTGGGTTGGGGTTTAGGGTTTAGGGTTTAGGGTTTAGGGTTTAGGGTTTAGGGTTTAGGGTTGCAGGGTTGCAGGGTTGTAGGGTTGTAAAGTTGTACGGTTGTAGGATTCCAAGGTTGTAGGGTTGAGAGTTAGGGCTTTCTTGGGGGTTTAGACTTTTGGGCTTTAGGGCTTCCAGGGCTGTCGATGTCAACCGAAACCCTCAACCCCTGCATCCCAAGCCCCAGAACCCTGCTGAGGCTTCCATTTCCGGTCGCGCCTGGCCTGGAGAATGGGATCTACCAGACCATCCTCCCCCGCCCCTGAACCCCTGAACCCCTGAACCACTGAACCCCTGAACCCCTGAACCCCTGAACCCCTGAACCCCTGAACCCCTGAACCCCTGAACCCCTGAACCCCTGAACCCCTGAACCCCTGAACCCCAAAGCCTAAACCCCAAGCCCTAAACCCTAAACCCCAAACCCCAAACCCTAAACCCCAAGCCCTAAACCCTAAACCCTAAACCCCAAAGTTGGCAGGGTTCAGTTTGTCAGGCTCAAGTTTGAAAGCTCTGCGTTAAAGAAAACCCAACAACATCAGAGAGTCAGATGTGGAGCTTCAGGGCGTAGGGTTTCAACTTAGGGTTTAGGGTTTAGGGAACAGGGTTTAGGGTTTAGGGTTTAGGGTTTACCGGTATAATTAGTGGTTGTAGGTTGAGCCTGGCAACGAGGTGATGTCTATGGCCAGCTGCTTCATACTCTCGCCTGGCTGTCTAGGATTCATGGGTTCCCCTACGACCCCCTCTATACTGCCCCCCCCCCCCTCCCCGGTTCCCCCGTATATAACCTTAATTAGGCTTAATTATCTGTGCCTTTCTTTGGGTACTTGCTGTGATGTCTGGGGATTTAGGGTTTCGGCGGTTGCGCGCCACAAACCCAAATTCCTAAACCCAAACCCCTAACAGCCCAAGAACCCCTAAATCCCAACACCTTAACCCCTGAACCCAAAACCCTAAACTCAAAACCCTAAACCCTGCACCCTAATCCCTGAACCCTAAACCCTAAACCCTAAACCCAAAACCTAAACCCTAAACCCCAGCCCTGCATCCCAGGTGCTGCAACTCGCTGCACCTGAGGGCAAGCTCAACGACACCCCAGCGCCCAGTGCAAGGCAAATCTTGGTGCTTTTGGAAAATTTGAGGGTTTAGGGTTGAGGGTTTAGGGTTTAGGGTTTAGGGTTTGGCGTTTAGTGCCTGGCAGATTTCGGGCTCTTGGCAAAGCCCCAAACCCTAACCCTGGTCACAAGGCCGTCAAGCACTCAAACCCTAAACCCGAAACCCCAAAGCCAAACCCTGAACCCCAAAGCCAAACCATAGACCCTCAAACTCTCAAACCCTGAGCCCGAAACCCCAAACCCTAAACCCCAAAGCCAACCCTAAACCGCAAACCGCAAACCCGAAACCCCAAACCCTGCCCTCAACCCTAAACCCCGAACCCCAAACCTCAAACCCTAAGCCCCAGACCCTAAACCCCAAACCCTAAACCCTCAATCCCAAAGCCTAAACCCTCAACCCCAAACCTGAAACCCAAAACACTACACCTAGCCCTAAACTCTAAACCCCAAGCCCTAAACCCTAAACCCTAAACCCCAAACCCTAAACCCTAAACCCCAAACCCCAAACCCCAAACCCTAAACCCTAAAGCCTCCGCAGCAAGAGACAGAGACAGAGAGCCCTTCGCGAGGTCACTCCATGAGGTGCTCTATGGCAGCAGGCGCACCGCACTCTGAACCAGGGGTTTAGGGTTTAGGGTTTAGGGTTAGGGTTTAGGGTTTAGGGTTTAGGGTTTAGGGTTAGGGTTTAGGGTTTAGGGTTTAGGGTTCAGGGTTCAGGGTTCAGGGTTCAGGGTTCAGGGTTCAGGGTTCAGGGGGTTTATATAGGGTTTTGGTTTTACGGTTTACGGTTTAGGGTTCAGGGTTCAGGGTTTAGGGCTCATGTACCTACAGACTACATACTTGGGCCTGATTAGCTTTCGGGCCCAAGTATACATACTGTATAGGCACGTGGACCCTTAAAATAGGGTTTAGGGTCTTGGTTTAGGGTGTTTAGGGCCTAAACCCTAAACCCCTAAACCCTAGTTTAGGGTTTAGGGTTTAGGGTTGGGGTTTGGCTTTGGCTAGGGCTTGTAGCCCGGAGTCCCAAAATTGCACGGACGCCAAGTGCTAGAAGGATATACATATATCTATACATACATACAGAGAGATATACGGGTAGTTCTCCACATGAGCGTTCTCTAATGCTAGGGTCTCTTTTTGGGAGTGTTTTTTTCGGGTTCATAGGGCTTGTAAGGCCACGGCGGGTTTGGTTGTTTTGGGGTCCCTCAACTCACCTCCAGCTGCAATTCCCAAAAGGTGTTTAAGATGTAAGTTTTAGGGTTGAGGGTTCATTTCGGGTTTAGGGTTAGGGTTGAGAGTTTAGGGTTTTGGGGTTTAGGCTTTTAGGGTTTAGGTTTTAGAGTTGCGGGTTTAAGTTTGGTATTCTCTTTTCTGGGTGTGTTTGGGTTTGGACAGCACCACGTAGCAGGGCCTTTTCGGGGGTTTTAAGCCTTAATTGCTCCAGAGAAAAGTGTGCTCGAAGCCGAATGTCGTGTGTGATCTGTGCGGGCAAGGCTGGAATTTCCGGAATGGACGGCCCGGGTATGTCGGTGGAGCTCATCCTCCCCATCAGCCAATCTTCTCTTTGTGGTTCTTTACTGTAACTTTAGATCCTTAGCCTTTTTGGGCTTATTGGGCTTCTTAAGAAGGCAGCTAAAAGTTTAAGTTTTAGCTACCCTCCTAAGTGCAGCCAAGTTCTGCTGACACGGTCTTCCCACGCAGGAACTGGACCGCCTGGCAGAAGCGAAGGGCGAGCGTAGAGAGCTTGCTGCACGCAGTTTTTTTGGCAATTCCCTTGATGCCAACTTCATCCAACGCACATCCGTCTACAGCCACTGACTTATGTCACCCTATTACAGACTCAGACTCAGACCGTAAGACCTAGAGAGCCCATCGCATTTCCTGTTCCGGATTTAGGGCATAGGGTTCAGGGCTTCAGGGTTGCTTAGGCCCTTCAACATAAGCTGCACCCTAGAAACCCCAAACCCTGCGGCCCAAACCCGAAATCAAAGGGGCCTTAAATAGACCTCAAGCCCTTGCCCTGAAAGCCCTAAATGCCACCCTGCCCGATCTGCCGAAAAAGGAATTGTAAGACAACAACAACAACAAATATAACTAAAGCCAAGCCTCAACCCAACAAAAGACAAATCCTGCAGCCCCCCCCCCGCCCCCCCTGCCCCTCCCCCGCCCACCCACCTCCCAGCCTAGACCCCCTGCACCCCCAACCCCTGAACCCTAAACCCCCAGGCCCCTCAACTCCTACACCCCTGAAGCCCTAAGAACCTGCACACGCCAAAGCGATATGCCACTACAAACCTATAGCCCTCCGCCCGAAACCCGAGACCCCATGAACCGCCTCTGCACCAGCTCACATCACAGCGGCTCGATCCTTGAGCAAAGTGACAAGGACCCCCCTCGCCGAAGAGTGTTTGGGGCTTACATAGGTGTTTAGGGTTTGTGGCTTGGGGTCTTAGGGCATTAGGGTTTCGGAATGCGGGCCGAGGGCTCCATGGGTTGAAGTCTTAGCGGCTTGGAGTTTAGGAGCTATGGGGGGTGCTGGCGTGTATGGGTCTGGGGCTTAAGGCGAAGGAGCTAAGGCTTCCGCGTTCAGGTTTATCAGGGGTTTCAGGGTTTCGGGTTTAGGGTTTAGGGTTCCCCCCACCCCCACCCCCCCATTCGATGAACCCTGATATCTTCATCCTCCAGTTTATCCGCTTTGTATTTGGGCATGTTGCCGCAAACTGTTTTTATCACCCGCAATGGAAGGTGCTCGATTCATGTGTTCTTCTGCATGCAGGGGGGATTCGAATTTAGAGTTGGTGCTGTTTAGGCCTTGGGCACTAACTTACTTCGCCTTTAGTTGAACTTTAAGCTTTTTGAGTTTCCTTATTTAGTTGGAATAGTAAAGTTTAACCCTTTTCTCCCCTTGGTTATTGGAGAAGTAAGCTAAAGGTTTGAGGCTCACAATAAAGGGACTACGGGCTGAGGTGTTCGGCTCTTGCTCATTCGGTCGTTTTTCTTCGCAAGGCCTGTTTAGGGGTTTAGGGGTGTAGGAGTTTAGGGGTTTAGGGGTTAGGGTTTAGGGGTTAGGGGTTTAGGGTTCAGGGTTTTGGGTTTAGGGGTTAGGGTTTAGGGGGCCGCGCTAAGCTCCTGGGCGTGTTTTTGCTGGGAAGATTGAAAGAAAGACCCACGAAGTGTGGGCAGCAAAAGCTGAAAAGCATGGATGTGCAATGTTCGGGTGGCTGGGGCAGGAACAGGATGCGACCCTGAACCCTACAAGGAGGGGCACCCCCTTTTGTACCAACTACAGATCAGGAACTTCCAACCTAACTTAGGATTCTTATAACCCAATTTTGGGGTCCTTATAACTCTACGTATGGCTGGGGGGATGGCGGGCATTCCTGAATCCTAAACCCGAAGCCCTACACCCTATACCCTATACCCTAAACCCCAACCCTAAACCCTAAACCCTAAAGCCTAAACCCTAAACCCTAAACCCGCCCAGATTCAGGAGGATCCGGCAGCTGCATGCTTCGCCCAGGCGGTTGGCTTGACCGCTTGGGAGGTTTGAGGGTTTAGGTTTACCTTAAACCCTAAACCCTAAACCCTTTAGGGTTCTAGGATTTTGGGGTTTGGGGTCAGGGTTTTCGGGGACGGATGGGGTCCAGGGATCTGGCCTGGTAAGGGGTTGCACGAACCACACGATGCTATGCCCAGCCCCCCTATAAGCCCTAAAGCCAGATAACACAAAACAAGATTGAAACTAGGAGAACCTAAGCCCTAAGACCTCTACTCAAAACCCTGGACCCACAAACTGCTCTCAGCAGTCTCAGCGTGTTCGCCCCAAGCCTGAAGCCTTAAACGCCCCTAAACCCTAAACGCCTATTCCCTAACCCCTAACCCCTAACCCCTAACCCCTAAACCCTAAACCCCGCATCGTGTCAATAGAACCAAGAAATACTCGGTAATTCCCTCACTCCGTTGTGTGGCTCACGCTCCCTCATGCACCCTGGTTGACAGGGCACCCTTTGATTCAGCCCTAAACCTCAAATCCCAAACCCCAAGCCCCAAACCCTCAACCCCTCAACCCCTAAACCCCTAAACCCCTGAACCCCTAAACCCCGAAACCCTAAACCCTAAACCCTGAACCCCAACCCAGCCTTAAATACAGCCACGGTGCGAGGCAGAGAATGGATCGCTGGTTAAGCACACCCAGTGCGCTGGCTGAACTGCCACCCTCGTTTTGGGGTTTGGGGTTTGGGGTTTAGGGTTGAGAGTTGAAGGGTTTAGGGTTTAGGGTTGAGTTTTTTTGGCCTAAAGCCCCCTGCTCGCCAAACCCCTCAGGCCTCACAAAACTTCTGAAACGCAAGGCCGAATGCCCCAAAGCCCCCAAACCCCTAAAGCTGCTCCGCCTCAAGCTGCAGCCGAACCCACGAGGCTAAGCCCCTAAACCCTCACTGATCTTGCAAACCCCAAGCCCTAAGCCTAAACCCTAAGCCTGTCCCGTGCCTAAAGGATTTGGAATACTCATATGCAGTACCATCCAGTTCCGCTCCTAAGGGTTTGTATGAGCAAGAAGCAAGCGGAGGTGAGGATTTGGGCTCTAGGGGGCTCTAGGGTTCAGATCGGTTCCTCTTTGGGAGGGGGATAATGTTTTTCACACCCCAAGCAAGCCCTAAACTTCCTAAACACCAAAGCCCTAAACCCTAAACCCTAAACCCTAAACCCTAAACCCTGGGGGGTGGGGGGGGGGTGCTGTGGTGCTGATGTTGCTGTCGCATCCCAGGCTCGAAGGCATCAGTGAGCTCACATCGCCACGGCCTTAGGTGGTGGATTAAGACTCACGCCAGGGTTTAGGGTTTAGGGTTTAGGGTTTAGGGTTTAGGGTTTAGGGTTTAGGGTTTAGGGTTTAGGGTTTAGGGTTTAGGGTTTAGGTGGTCCAGGGATTAGGACTCTAGTGCCAGGGTTTAGGTTAGGCTTTAGGGTGTAGGTTTCAGGTTGAGCAATTGAACTCGTACCCCTCAGGTTGCACCTCTGATGGTTTAGGGTTTAGGGTTTAGGGTTTAGGGTTTAGGGTTTAGGGTTTAGGGTTTAGGGTTTAGGATGGTTTCACAGCAGGGCTTGAACAAGATGCTTACAGGGCGTATGGAGTTTCGCCTCAGGAGCACGAAGGACGGCGCTTCTTCCCATGGCATCGCCACTTATGCGCGGCCCTCAGGGGAAGACAGCGTCCTTTAGGGTTTCGGGTTTAGGGTTTCGGGTTTAGGGTGGTGTTGAGGAGTATTGGTTACACCTTAACCCCGAAACTACGGAGCTCGTGGTGTTTTTGTGGGGGGGGGGGGGGGGGGGGGGGGTAGCCCTACAAACCCGAGTTGCGAAGCCCCGAAACCCCTTAAACTCTAATCTGCAACCCGACGCATGGAGTTCGAAAGACAACTTCTGTGACAGGGTCTTCGGCCATCTGTTCGGACAGGGGTGCAAATGACGTGTGTATGGGAAGCACTCAAGAACACGGCCTGAAGGGCAGGGGCACGGCGAGAGCGTGGCTGGACGGCCTCACCAGCAAGTCCGGAAGCTGCCAGCGTGGACTCTACATCATATTGAAGCAAGGTTTGTTTTTCTGTTAGTGGTGAGTGCATATAAGGTTCCTGTTTAACATTGGTGAGCGTCTATACTTGGTGTCCTTTGGGGATACAACAGGTATAAACCCTGTCTCACCTTCATATGATTCACGACCTCGAGTCCGCAGTACAAGAGGTATAAACCCTACTTTATATATACATCCCTAGACTAAGCCCTAAAGCCTCGAGGTCCTTGTCCCCCTGCGGCCCCCCCCCCCCCCCCCCCCCTCCCCCGGTTCGAGGTTTAAGGTTTACAGGGCCGAAGGGTTTATAGGATCTAGGAGTTATAGGGCTTTTTCAAGCCTCAGCCCTGCTCCCTGACCCCCAAAGCCTACCCCGAAACAAAGCCAGCCCGCCCCTAAACCCTAAACCCTAAATTCTAAACCCTAAACCCAAACCCTAAATCCTAAACCCTAAACCCTAAACCCTGCACCCGTCGAAGGCGCTCGGCGTGGACCAGGAGGCTCATCCGATTTCTCGGGCGCTTGGGCAGGGCAGGGCGCCTGGGTACCACAGAAGCCCGTGAGAACCCGAAACCCTTAACCCTGAACCCTAAACCCTAAACCCTTAACCCTGAACCCTAAACCCTAAACCCTAATCCCTAAGCCCTAAACCCTAAACCCTTAACCCTAAACCCGAATCACCAGTCCGCAGTCCTCGAGGATGCACCCAGCAGAGTATCATCACTCCTTTCTTACGGGCCTAAAGGCTGCCTCATTCGCAAAACGACATGCGCGCCCTGTCTGTCCTCAGGGTCAAAGAACCCTAAACCCCAACCCTATGCTTGCGGTTCAGGGTTCAGGGTTTAGGGTTTAGGGTTTAGGGTTTAGGGTTTAGGGTTTAGGGTTTAGGGATCAGGGTTTAGGGTTTAGGGTTTAGGGTTTAGGGTTTAGGGTTTAGGGTTTAGGGTATAGGGTATAGGGTTTAGGGTTTAGGGTTTAGGGTTTAGGGATTAAGGACCCTTTTTGGCTTTTTTTTGCCTTACAAAGTAGCCAACCCCAAAAAGGGTACCCTTGTTGTGATATGGTTGCTGGGTTACCAAGTATTCAAAACCCTAAACCCTAAATCCGAAACCCTAAACCCGAAACCCTAAGGGGGTCTGCTCGGGGGGTAACAGATATGGTGAGAGGAGATGTAGGGTTTGGGGTTTGAGATTTAGGGTCTAGGGTGGGTTTAGGGTTTGGGGTTTAGGGCTAGAAATCACACATCGCAGGTGGCCCTGCCCTTCGCGAAGCGCCTCTTGCGCCTTCGCTGCTTCTCGCTCTGCGAGGAGCTCCAGAACTCGGAGGCATTCGCGCTCGGCCTTCAAGCACACGGGGTGTAGGGTTTAGGGTTTAGGGTTTAGGGTTTAGGGTTCTGGGTTTAGGGCTTAGGGTTCTGGGTTTAGGGTTTAGGGGTTAAGGGTTTAGGGGTTTAGGGTTTAGGGTCAGCCCAACAAAACCCCACAGCCTGCACACTAAGCGTTCAGGGTTACGGTTCCGGGTTTAGGTTGGGGTTGAGTGAGGTGTTAGGGCTGCAGGCGTTTGAAGCTTGAGCTTCGGGTTTTGCGTTGTGGGTCTCAGGCTAGCCGGGACAGACTGATGATGCTTCTGGCTTGTGCTTTGCGTTGAAGGAGGCTGGAAGAGTTTGGAGCTCAGGGTTTAGAGTTGAGAAGTTGGTCCCTCAAATCTCTCCCGAAAGAGGCACCGGCAAGAATGTCTGACCTAAAGTGCTGCAACAGTTGGCAAAGCTCTGCATCCTGACTCGTTAACCCCATTGGGAGAATTTTGGTTGACCTAAACCCTAAACCCTGAACCCCAAACCCTAAACCCTAAACCCTACGGGCTCTCGGTTCAGCGAGCAGTTGTGCATGCCCACCTGCACCGCAGGTCGGCGAGGGTGGTGGAGGAGAGGAGGACCCGCGGACTTGAGGGCGGACTCGACCTTGTTGTTTTGTGTAAAGCCCTGAACCCAAAACCCTACGAAGACTTTAAGGTTTGTGGTTGGCGTTGGGTTTAGGGTTTAGGGTTTAGGGTTTAGGGTTTAGGGTTTAGGGTTTAGGGTTTAGGGTTTAGGGTTCAGGGTTTAGGGTTTAGGGTTTAGGACTAAAGCTCTGGGATTTAGGGTTTAGGGTTTAGGCCATAAGCTGACGCACGCAGGCTTCGGAGCTGCCCCAGCGTTGGCATAGGTTTCGGGCTCCCATCCGCAAGCGCTTTTTCCTGCGCGTGATCACTCTTTGCATTCGAACTTGGGGTGTTTGTCCTTAGTGTATTAATTCCTTAAAAGGGACTATAATAGGGGGGAGTACTATAATCCCTATTCATGACTGTTAGTAGAACCGTTAGCAAATCCCATCAGAGCTTGGGATGTTTTTGCCTTAAGCTTAATTTTTCCTTAAGTAATGGGGACTATAACAGGGGGGGGGTACTATAATCCCTATTGAGGACTGTTAGTATAAGCGGGAACCCCCCCCCCCCCCAAACAAAAAAAAACAACAAAAACAATGTTGTATCCTGATTAGTGTGGACCCCGTCAAAAATGAGAAGTTTTCAAAAACAATTCAAGGGACAAAGATTCGGCTGCCCCCCCCCCCCCCCACTATAACGAAAAGTATTTCCGGCATGGGTTTCGCAAGAGAGAAAAACTTACCTGAGCTGAGCTCATCTGAGCTTACCTGAGCTAAACCTTGAGGCCTGAGGTTGTCGGGCCCTGAAATCTTCAGTCTCCAGGCCAGCCCCAAAAAACTAAGATTTCCTTATAAAATGCTTTTGTGCCGAGGCCGGGCAATTAAATTTCCAAGGGGGTAGCCCAGCACCTGCCCGAATGCCGTATAATAAAAAACCTTTGCTCCCCTGGAATTATATTTTTTTTTGCGGGCTAGTTGGGTTTGGATCCAGAGGCCTAAGGGCTGAGGCTTCCTAAACCTTGAGGCCTGAGGTTGTCGGGCCCTGAAATCTTAAGCCTCCAGGCCAGCCCCAAAGCTAAGTTTTCCTTATAAAATGATCTGTACCGAGGCCGGGCAATCAAATTTCAAACGGGGTAGTCCAGCAGCTGCCCGAATGCCGTATAATATAAAACGCTTGCTCCCCCGGAATTAATTTTTTTTTGCGGGCTGGCTTGGTTGGGATAAATGGATCCCCTTTAAATTCATATGCAGACAACATTACCGAAGAGGAAGAGGAGAGGAAGAGGAGAGGAAGAGGAGAGGAAGAGGAGAGGAAGAGGAGAGGAAGAGGAGAGGAAGAGGAGAGGAAGAGGAGAGGAAGAGGAGAGGAAGAGGAGAGGAAGAGGAGATGAAGAGGAGAGGAAGAGGAGAGGGAAGAGGAGCCAAGAGGAAATGAAGAGGAGCCGGGATCGGAGGGGCCCGGGGCCGAAAATTAGTTCGGGGGTTCCGTTTTTTTTGATACTATTGCGGGGGCGGAATTTGTTTGGGGGGGGGGGGCCCCACACTAATCAGGAGACCACATTAAAGGTAAATAATCCTTATTATATGACTTTGAAAAGGAAGATGCGTGTTTTTGTTGTTTTATTTTATTTTTTTTTTGCGGGGGGGTCTTAAGCACATCGTAGATTACATACACTTTCTGCGCTTGGCAGATGGGCTCTCTGTCGCAGAGAGTTCCCTTTCTTCCGCCTCCTGTAACTTCAAGCTTAAACCCCCAACTAGGAATCGCCAAAGCGTTTGCAGTTTGGGGGCTGAACCCCAAACCTCAAACCCCAAACCCCAAACCCCAAACCCCAAACCCTAAACCCTAAGCCCTAAACCCCAAACCCCAAACCTTAAACCCTAAAGCCTAAACCCTAAACCCTAAACCCTAAACCGTTAACCCCAAGTCAAGAGTTTGAATCAACCCGAAGCAAAGCTCGGGCCTGGAAAAGCAGAGCTCTTTGAGCCCCACATGTTCTGAGCTCCTGAGCCTTGAAAACCCCGTAGAGGCAGGAGTGTAGGGTTTAGGGTTTAGGGTTTAGGGTTTAGGGTTTAGGGTTTAGGGTTTAGGGTTTAGGGTTTAGGGTTTAGGGTTTAGGGTTTAGGGCTACTCAGCTCAGCTGCAGGACGTTGAGGAGTTTCTGAAGTCCGAACACACCATCAAGGCCGAGGAGACTCTGTCCATCCACCGCAAGGTTTAGGGCTTCAGGCTTTAGGGGCTTCCAGGTGCAGGGTTTAGGGTTTAGGGTTTAGGGTTTAGGGTTTAGGGTTTAGGGTTTAGGGTTTAGGGTTTAGGGTTTAGGGTTTAGGGTTTAGGGCCCTAGGGCTTTAGGCTTCGGGCTTTAGGCTTTAGGGGTGTCGGGTTTCAGGGTTTAGGGTTTAGGATTGCGGGTTTAGGGTTTAAGGGTTAGGGGTTTAGGGTTTAAGGGTTAAGGGGTTTAGGGTTCAGGGCTTTCGGGGTTTAGGGTTTAGGGGAGGGAACCCCAAGAATGCAGTAGGAATATACCTACGAGGGTCCTCACGTTCCCGTTTATATTCCTACTGTATTCTTGGGGTTTCCTGCTTGGGGTTCCATTAGGATGCTTCTAGTTGAGGCTTTCGGCTCTCGAGATTCGGGTTTGAGGGTTCAGGGTTGCTTCTCGCCAACTGAAGGCAGTAGGGCAACCTTGTACGTTACGAAAGGGTAAGCATACCGAAAGTTATGTCACGATTCCTTCCACTTGAAGGTACATGATATAGGGCTAGACTTGGTAAGGCTTAAAGCTCAACACACTGAAAGAGGGCCTTAAACCCCCAAACTCTTAAGCCTGTACCCTGAAAGAATACGAAAGCCTGGGCAATTCAAAACCGGGATCTGCCTCGAGGCTTCGGGCTTAACCCTAAACCGTAAACCCAATTTAGGGTTTATGGCTGGGAGTTCAAGGCGTAGGGTTTTGGAGAAAACATATACATCCGCATCAACCCTGAACCCTAAACCCTAAACCCGAAACCCGAAACCCTAAACCCTAAACCCTAAATCCTAAACCCTAAACCCTAAACCCTAAACCCTAAACCCAAAACAAAAAAGAGCTTAAGGACGCAGTTGCTTTAGCCGACCCCCCCTGTGAAACGATGTCTGTAACCGGATTTGAGGGCCTTTGAAGCTGATGCTTCGGTTGAGATGATTGGGGCTTAGGGTTTAGGGCTTAGGGTTTCGGGTTTAGGGTTTAGGGTTTAGGGTTTGGGGTTTAGGGTTTAGGGTTAGAGTTTTGTGGCTTTTGGAGCTTGCAAGGGCTTGCCTTTTGCATTGGAAATCCCCAGGCCTCGGGGTCTTAGGAGGTTTTGAAATACCACCCGAATCAATGTAGGGTTTAGGGTTTAGGGGTTAGGGTTTAGGGTTAATTAAAAAGTGAGAAGGGTTTAGGGTTTTAGGGGTAGATCAAATACAACTCTTAGCTGTTGATGCTGGCAGCGGTTTTGCTGCAATGTCGGTAGCTCCATTAGGGGTTTCTTCATAAACAGCAAATACACTATAAAAATAAAAAACACCCAAAGGCCTGAAACCCTAAACCCTACAAAACCCTCTCCAACACCTTGTCAGGAGCTGGCCGGAACCATCGCCAGCGCCACCTGCCACTTAGACGCAGCAGCTGCTGTTTAGGGTGTAGGTGTTCGGCGTTTAGGGGTTTAGGGTTTTAGGAGTTTGGGGTTTTGAAGACTTTTTATTGAGGCTTTTTTCTGTGGGAGGTTGGAGGTTTCATGTTCATACATTAGGAGTTTGGGTCTGTACTGCTTGGGGTGGTACTTCTGATGGTCATTAGTGACCTGAGGTTGCGCAACAGGCAAATGCCTCAAAGATCCTAAAGACCGTCGAGGGTTGAGATTCGGGTTTAGGGTTCGGGGCTTAGACAGGCTTTCCGAAGCCTTCAATACCTACACCGCAAACCCCTAAACCCTAAACCCTAAACCCTAAACTTTAAACCCTCGAAGCACCGCACTACGCGTCGGTGGCGCGAGCCGGGGGTTTTTGGGGTTTAGGGGTTGAGAGTTTAGAGAAGGGAGCATTCTGCATTTGCTGCAAGATTCCGCGATCCCAACTATTCCTCAAGCCCAAATGTCTCCCTACTCAGCATGAAAAGCCCAGTACCCCTGAACCCAAACCCTAAAGCCCTAATACCGTAAAACCGTAGAACCCAAGCCTCAAACCTTAAAACCCTAAAACCCTAAGCCCTAAGCCCTAAATTGAAAAGCCCTGTACACGCACGAAGTGTTAAACGGCAGAGTCGCCAGACCAAGAGAGATACTTTCCAAGAAGCTTTGGTTTAGAGTTTAGGGTTTAGGGTTAGGGTTCTCCTGACCCTAAACCCCTAAACCCTGAACCCTAAACCCTGAACCCTAAACCCTAAACCCTCGGTTCTTGGTAGAGATTTGGGGGAACTGGGTTCCCTCCTTCATGATTCCCTCAAGTAGGGTCTAGGGTTTGAGGTTATCGAGCGTATAAGCGACTGATTATAATTACTTGGCTATGCCATGTTTGGAGACCAGAGGTACTTGAAATACATGTTCACCAGGTCTTCCGAATGGATTTCCCGACTCAGAAGGCATCATAGTTTAGGGTTCAGGGTTCAAGGGTTTGAGGGTTTCAGGGTTTTAGGTTTTAGGGTTTAAGGGTTTAAGGGTACCCAGCCAGCTCTGGAAGCCTCTAACTAACTGCCAATAACCCCATAGACCCGTAAGCCTAGAACCCGACAACCGAAACCGAACCCTAAACCCTAAACCCTAAACCCCAAAACCGAAGTCTCTGGGAAGGTGGGTTCAGGGTTCCGGGTTTATTAAGGGACCTTGGGTTAAAAATACCCCCCTGGTGAACCCCACTCCCTTAAGAACCCCTAAGCCTCCCTAAGGTTCCCTATTCCCTAGGTACCTACCTCCATGAACCCCGAACCCTAAACCCTACACCCTAAGCCCTAGAACTTATGAATTCGGCAGCCGAGGCTTGCTCAAGCTGCCCGCCATCAGCGCGAATCGGCCGCGCGCGGCCCTGGTAAGACACGCAACCCTCAGCCCTCGGCCCTCAGCCCTAAACCCTAAACCCCAAACCCCAAACCCTAAACCCTAAACCCTGTACGCCCCATAAATCCCATAAACCCAATAAATCCTAAAAACCCGAAAAGCCCGACAAACCCTGTGAAGCCTAGAAGCCCTATAAACCCTAACCCCTAAACCCTAAACCCTAAACCCTATACACCCTGATCCCACCGTCCCCGAAAAGAACCCGAAGGTAGCATCGACCTGTTTAGTTAGGAGTGTTCTCCTTGCCCCTTTAGGGTTTGCAGGGTTTAGGGTTTAGGGTTTAGGGTTTAGGGTTAGGATTTGTAGGGTTTAGGGGGTTAGGGTTTAGGGTTTCGGGGACTTCTGATTCGGTGGTCCATCCCATGGAAAGGACCTTTACAACCCTGAGCCCTGATCCCAAGCTCAGTATTCCCCAGTCCTTTCTTGCGCTTATGCGGAGTTCGTTTGAACGGGCCAATACCCCAAACCCTGAAGCCCTAAACCCTAAACCCGAAACTCTACATCCTCGGCCCTAAACCCTAAGCCCTAAGCCCTAAGCCCTAAACCGTAAACGTAGGGTTTGGGGTTTAGGGCTTGGGGTTTAGGGTTTCGGGTTTAGGGTTTAGGGCTCAGGGTTTTGAACGTTTCGGGATTCAGGATTCGGGGCTGCGGGCCGGGCAGGAGTTCTGGGATGCGTGTGACCATGTTCTCGCGGGCCAGGTGTCAATGTGTACTATAAGCCCTATAAGCTCCGGACCCGACTTCCCATGCCCTAAGCCCGAAACCTTAAGCCCCGAACTTAAACCCCTAAACCCTAAACTCTAAACCCTAAACCCCTGATTAAGACTGCACAAGCCCAAGCCGGCGATCGCCGACAGGCGCCCCTGGAAAAATCGACCTCGCAAGCTGGGCCGACTTTTGACGCGCGCCGTGCTACACATTCGATTTTGACAACGTCTTCTACGGAGACAAGTCGGTGACACCTGACGGTGTCGTTGAGTCAGCAGACCCGGTGCCCGCATGGCTTTCAAGGAATCGTCGTGAGGCACTCGCTGCAGGGGTCTCCGCCGAGTGGGGTAAGTCCGCGGCGATGGTTCGCGAGTATGAAGCGGCGTGGCCGACGGCAGATCCTCTTGGCCCACAGAGCGGATACCCAGAGTGGAGGGCACTAACCTCTGCGCCCGACACGTACATGGAGACCGCGGCGCCGAAGGGTGAACGGAAGGTCCTCGTTACCCCAAGCCAAGCCCTTGAGTCGCGCCTTAGACTTTGTTGCGCAAGGTATAGGGCTTCGCGTCTAGGCGTAGGGTGTGCAGCAATGGGTGTAGGGCTAGCTGAGTTGCTGTCTAGATTTTAGGGTTCTTTGGGGTGCGCTGTTGATTGAAACGTTGCTGCAGCCTGCACTATGTGAAGAGACTCTTGCCGCAAGCCCTAAGCCTGACTCCCGAAAGATCACCCCCCCCCCCCCCCCTCCCGGGGCCCCAAACCCTCAACGCTGAAACCTCTCAACCCCTAAGCCCTCTAAGCCTATACCCGAAAACCCTCAATCCCTGAATGCCCAGGCACTACCAGTATTTGAGTTTGGACTGTCCGGGTGGACAGTCAATGCAGGCCAGGGGTTTAGGGTTTAGGGTCTAGGGTTTAGGGTTAAGGGCTTCGGCTTGCGGGGGTTTGGGGGTTTAGGGTTGAGAGTTGTGCTTTGTACGGCTTAGGGGTTTCTAGCCCTAAACCCTAAACCCCTTAGGCGCTTGAGGGGGTTGAGGGGGCTTGGCATTGTTTCTGGTTGTGGAGGCTGGCGACCAAGGTCTAGTAAACCCTAAGCCATAGACCAGACTACAGGGGCTTCAGGGTTTTCGGATTTAGGGTTGAGGTTTAGGGTTTAGGGTTTAGGGTTTAGGGTTTAGGGTTTAGGGTTTAGGGTTCAGGGCTTAGACCTATTGCGACACTTTCGAGAAGGGTTCTGGAGTTCTGGGGCTCGGTTTCGAGTTTCAGGTCTCAGGGTTTTTAGGAGCCGGGTTGGGTCGTGTAGGTTTCTCCTTTGTATTTTGGAGGGGCGGTTGGGTTTAGGGCTTAGGGTTTAGGGTTTAGGGTTTGGGGTTTAGGGTTTAGGGTTTGGGGTTTAGGGTTTAGGGTGAGGGTTGAGAACCGTTACCTAACCCCTAACGCCGGAAGCCAACCGACGATCTGACATTTTGCAGCAGGTGACGCTGGAGCTGACACGGGATAGCGCGCGGCTTGGGGGTGGAGGGAGGGTTTGGGGTAAACCCTAAACCCTAAACCCTAAACCCTAGACCCTAAACCCTAAACCCGAAACCCTAAACCCTAAACCCTAAACCCTAAACCCTAAACCCTAAACCCTAAACCCTAAACCCTAAACCTTAAACCCTAAACCCTAACCCTAACCCTAAACCCTAAACCCTAACCCTAAAACCCTAACCCCTAAACCCCTAAACCCTAAACCCTAAACCCTAAACCCTAAACCCTAAACCCTAAACCCTAAACCCTAAACCCTAAACCCTAAACCCTAAACCCTAAACCCTAAACCCTCAACCCTAACCCTGAACCCTGAACCCTAAACCCTAAACCGCAACCAGGGCCTACTTCGAAGACCGAAGGCCTCGCAGCAAGCGAAGACCCTAAACCCTAAACCCCAAACCCCAAACCCCAAACCCTAAACTGAAACATCCAAGCCGCAAAGGGCGCCAGCAGCCTTGACCCCTACACCCCAAAATGCAAGCCAAACCCTACTAGGGATTGAATGGCTTTTCCCCGTCAACCCTAATTAAACCCTAAACCTTAGATCCTAAGCCCTAATCCCTAAACACCCTACCTGAAACCGAGGCCCTTGAATCTTAATAACCCTGAAGCCCTTAAGCTCCGAACCTGAAAACCCCTGAGCCCTAACCCTAAACCTGAACCACTACCCTAAAACCTATACAGCTACATACGCTAAATGCACTCAGCACCCGAAACCCTAAAACCTCAACAACCCTAAACCCTCAACCCTCAACCCTCAACCCTCCCTTCACACGCTGAGGCTGCGTCCTTTTTGTGCCGTACATCTTTGAGAACCTCACGCCCCTAACGCTGCGACTCCAACGAGGCCTGATGCGTCCATCCTTAAACAAAACCCTGTGTTTAGGGTTTAGGGTTTAGGGTTTGGGGTTTGGGGTTTGGGGTTTAGGGTTTAGGGTTTGGGGTTTGGGGTTTCCAAAGTATGGTCAAGAGTTATGGGTACCCGAACTGGGACCATAACTTGTAGATTCGACCATACGCAGTTTCAGGTGCATTCGGGTGTAGAGTCTGGGGTTTAAGCCATAAACTCAGTACTCCTGAGCAAGACTGTCAGGAATTCCGCTACCCGGTATAGGGTTTAGGGTTTTTCGCAAAGATCACTTACACTCAAAACCCGATCGAAGGTATGGCTAGTGCAACCGTTGAGTAAACCCTAATGCTACCCCTTAACTAGCCTTAAACCTAAATAACAAACCCTGAACCCAAAATCCAAAACCTAAAGCCTATTCCTAAACTCTAAACCCTAAAATTTAAAACCTAAACCCCGAAACTAGCCCTAAAAGACAGTCACGTGATCCGCCAGACGCGTCTTCCTCGCTGGCCCCTGGCTGCCGTCGAGTACTGCCTGTAGGTTCCTCGTGTGGATTCCGCTGGCCCGAAACCCTAAGCCCTAAGCCCTAAGCCCTAAACCCTAAGCCCTAAGCCCTAAACCCTAACCCTAAACCCTAAACCCTAAACCCTAAACCCTAAACCCTAAACCCTAAACCCTAAACCCTAAACCCTAAACCCTAAACCCTAAACCCTAAACCCTAAACCCTAAACCCTAAACCCTAAACCCTAAACCCTAGCTGGGGTTTTGGGGTTTGTGGGGTTTGGGCACCAAGGTAGGCCTTTCGGGTATGTTCTATAACCATCATCAAGAGACTCAAGGAGGGACCCGTATAAGGGACCTTGAAGGTTCTAGAGGCTACTTAGGCATACAGGGACTGTATAAGGCATATACAAGGGATATATGGGGGAATAAGATTAAGGGTCCCTTCAAGATCGTCCCTCCCTAAACCCAAAACCCGGAATCCTAAACCCTAATCCCTCTACCCCTTAACACCACTTACTTTGTAGAAGGGGAGCATCGGGAGGATGTTGTTGGTCAGATGAAGGGCGAGCTCGGGTTTAGTATTCCGGGCTCCGTGCAGTTTGGGTGTTTAGGGGCTTGGGGGTTTGTTGGTTTAGGGGTCTGGGGTTTCGGGTTTCGGGCTCATGGTTTAGATCCTTCGAGTGGTCTAGGGATACTGCACCCCCCCTCCCTCCTCCCACCCTGCCGACGCCAAACCCCCGGAATGGCCCCAATAGCCATATGGCGGTTGCGATAGGATTAAACCCCAAACCCTTATCTCTAAGCCTTCAACCCGTAAATCAAAGTCTTTATCCCTTAAACGCTCAAACCCTCAAATCCTCTGCCCTTATCCCGGAACGCTGAACCCTGAACCCCTCAAACCCTAAACCCTCATCCCTAAACTCTAATTAACTACAGTACCATATAAGATAATCATCCCTATACCATCCTTGTGAGAAGCAAAACATGTTCAATGTTAATCTTTTTGTTTGGGGGGGGTTCTTAAGGACTCTAAACCCTTATCCCCCTAAACCCTAAACCCCAAACCCTAAGCCCTAAACCCCTAAACCCTAAACCCTAAGCCCCAAGTAAGGGTATTTGCGTCATCTCGTGATCCCATGGCGCTCGGCAGATCCGCTCCACCCGGACTCGGCTTTCTTCTCATTGGCCACCAAGGAGGCCGTGGGTTCCCCAGGGTTTAGGGTTTAGGGATTTAGGGGTGTAGGGGTGTATGGCTGTAGGGCTGTAGGGCTGTAGGGGTGTAGGGGTTCAGGGGTTTAGGGTTTCTTTGGGGGTTTGTAAGGGTGTTTTAGGGTTTTTAAGGTTTTTTTTTTCCGGTTTGTTGTGAGTGTGTGTTTCGGGTTTTTAGGGTCTACAACCAAAACTCCTGAGTCCTTGCAAACGAAGAAGCCTCATAAGTAGCGGTTGGCTTAGTGATCTTGGTTTCATTCCGTTGCCTGTGCCGCCCTCAGAAGTAGTGGTTGGCAAGTTTGGCCCCTTAAGAAGCCCCAAAAACCTGTCATTCCCACGCCCTACATGACCCAAATACCCCGAATCCTGAAACGCCCCGCATCCCTAAGTTTAGGGTTTAGGGCTTAAAGCTTTAGATTTAGGTCTTAGGGTTTAGGGTCTAGGGCCCTTCACGCCCCTGCCCTACACCAACCTTCTGCAACCGACTGGGCCGACTACGGTCGATCCCCGCTTGTTCCCAGGGGGAAACTGCTGGAAGCTCTGTGCACACAGAACTTGTCCCTGGACCCTACGTAAACCCTGCAAGCCCCAAACCCTAAATCTTAAGCCCTAAGCCCTAAATCCTTGTACTCTGAAGCCCAGGTGCCCCCCCGAAACCTGAGTGCTGCAAATCCTAGGACCCCATCACAACTGTACCAAAACCCCTAGAAGCCCTACCCCTAGCAACCTTAAACCCTAAACCCTACAAACCCTTAACCCTAAACCCTAAACCCTAAACCCTACAAACCCTTAACCCTAAACCCTATGAGCCCTAAGCCCTAACAAGCCTAAACCAGCAACCCGGACCTCCTAAATCCACAAGAAGAACGCCTTCCAACCCTAAACCCCCAAGCAAAGTAAACCCCTAAGCCCCGGAACCCCCTAAGCCCCCCAAGACCTCCAAAACCCTAAGCCCTAAGACCCTAAACCCCCCCTATAAGCCCCTACATCAGCCCTAAGCCCCTAAACCCCTAAACCCCTAAACCCCTAAACCCTAAACCCTAAACCCTGAACCCTGAACCCTGAACCCTGAACCCGCAAACAAAGTAAACCCCTAAGACCCTAAAACCCGGAAAACCTCCCCCTCAGGACCGAGGTGCTCAAAGCCCTGGAAGGTCCTCCCCTTGCAAGAGGCCCCCGGCCTCCAGAAGCAGTATGGGTTTAGGGTTTAGGGGTTTGGGGTTAGGGGTTTAGTGTTGTAGGGGTTCAGGGGTTTAGGGTTTTTGGGTTTTAGGGTTTTTGGGTTTTCGAGGTTTTGGGGTGTTCGGGTTTTAGGGTTTTAGGCTTTTGGGTTTAGGGCTTGGGTGGCTCTGAAGGCCCCAAACCCTAAACCACAAACCCCAAACCCTAAACCCTGAACCCTAAACCCTAAACCCTGAGGGGTTTTAAGCTTGTGGGGCTTGGACCGCTCCCTCTTCGCTGCGTGTACCCGCGCTTGGTTTGGGTTTAGGGTTAATTTAGGGTTTCGGGTTTAGGGCTCAAGGTTTAGGGCGTAGGGTTTAGGGTTTAGGGTTTAGGGTTCAAGGTTTCGGGCTTCGGCTCCAGGGCAATGTGCCAAAGCAATGCGACACACACCAAAGCTGGCCATTTGGGGTTGTGTTGAAGAACGGGCGAAACAGGGGTTGCTCGGAAAAAGGGCTCTGGCTCAGGGGCCTTTGACTGTGGCGCTGAGACCCGTGTATGTGGGGATGCGAGGCTTGTCAACTTTTTGGAGACCTTTGATCTTAGGGTAGTTACATGGTCCCGGCACACCCCAAAAGATCCCTGAACCTCAAGTCCCAAAAACTCCAAACCCCAAACCCCAAACCATCCCCTAAACCCCCAAACTCCAAACGAACTCCAACCCCAAACCCCCTAAACTTGCCCTAAACCCCCATACCCCCAATCCCTGCACCCCCAAACTCCAAATGAACTCTAAGCCTCAAACGTCCGTGGTCGCAGGGCCAGCCTGCGGAAGCAAAGCAGCTCGGGCTTGTCGCCGAGCGCCGAGCTTAGATGTCTAGTTTTTTGTTTATTTATTTTATTATTATTATATATTTTTTTTTGGGGGGTGCAGTGTTTAATTAGGGTTTAGGGTTTAGGGTTAGGGGGTTTCGGATTGAGGGCTGAGGCGGTTTTGCAGGGGGCTTAGAGCTGCTTAGGGTTTAGGGGCTTTGGGAGCTTTTGGCTTTGCTGGGTTCAGGGTGTGCCCTAAACCCTAAACCCTAAACCCTAAACCCTAAACCCTAAACCCTAAACCCTAAACCCTAAACCCTAAACCCTAAACCCTAAACCCTAAACCATGGTTTTGTCAGTACCAGAGCTGCCGATGGGGTGGAAGAAGGGTTTAGCGTTAGGCTTCCTACTCGGAGGTTCAGGGTTTAGGGTTTAGGGTATAACCCCAAACTGCACTGAAAACCCCCCGTAAGTCCTCCAAGTAAGTTATAAAGCAGACGTACAATTGGGGTTATAAATGCCCTAAACCCGAATTAAACCCCTAAACCCTATAATTGGGCTTATAAGTTTGAACCTCCAAGTATGGGAGATCCCTCACTTCGAGAGGTGTACAGGATCATCAGCCTCGGTGGATGCTATTATATGGCACTGCGCCCCCTTCCGATCTATCTCTCTATATATTCTGTTGGTAAAGGCTTCTGCTGTAGAAAAGGGGGGAGGAACCTAAGTTCAAAAAGCCAGAAAGGTAACCTCCAAAGTCTCGAGCCCGGTACAACATCAATTTGCTTGCGCGAAAGCAACCCTGCAAACCCTCGTGTCCCTAAAAGCACCTTTGAGTCTCTAAACCCTAGGCCCCCTAAACTCAAATCCCTAAATCCTATGCCCTTTTCCCTATACCCTAAACCCTATCTAAACCCATACAAACCTTATATCAAACCCCTTGAACCCCAGTCACGGAACCCACGAGGTGGCAACTCTCGATCCAGCTTGCAGTCCCTCTGCTACGAGGCCTTCTGTTGGGTTTAGGGTTTAGGGTTTAGGGTTTAAGGTTTAGGGTTTAGGGTTTAGGCTTCATGGCTCCTTCGCATTTTTCCCTTTCTTGGTAGCCCAGTGGTACCCTTTACCCTTTCTTTGTTCCGGGTGTTCTTATAAAGTAACCAACCAAAAACGGGTACTCTTGTTGTAAGATGGTTGCGGGGCTACCAAGCATTTGGGTTAAGGCTTCATGGTTTTAGGGTGGGGATGTTCCCTTATACTAATCGTCCTTTTGAGGGATAAGAATAGTATAAGGGGAACATCCCAAGTTTAGGGGTTAGCTGGGGTTGACTTGGAAAGAAACTCAGTAGCAGTTCCGTGGGCCCTAATCCCCAAGGCCCTATCAAGCCACAGAAGCGTCCATTTTTTTGTACCCCCAAATCGACACACACACAATTTCAAGTCTAGAGTGTAAATACGATGTAGGATGTAGGCATTTAGGGCTGCATCTGTTTTTGTGTGGGGGAGTGTTTGGGAGGATGGCCCCAGGGTTGGGGGTTCCCCTTAAACCCTAAAACTCTAACCCTGCAACCCCTAAACCCTAAACCCTAAACCCTAAACCCTAAACCCTAAACCCTAAACCCTAAACCCTAAACCCTAAACCCTAAACCCTAAACCCTAAACCCTAAACCCTAAACCCTAAACCCTAAACCCTAAACCCTAAACCCTACCCAAGTTCGGAAAGGTTCCCGGGCTAGCCGATGTGGGACGCGAGCACCGGCAGAGACCTGAGATCTACACGAAGGCTTCTTCCGGGCTCCTTGTGAACTAGGTCGGCCCTTAGGACTTTTTGGTACCCCCCCCCGCCCCCAGTGACCTACCCTTTTTCGCCTTGTCTCAAGTCACCCAGCTGCACTGCAAGCAAACTCGGTGTGCAATATAGCGTATTTCCTAGGGCGTAGACTAAAATACAACGAAAATCACTAGACAGTAGAAAAACCAAAAATACCAAAACCAAAAAAAACAAAAAACCAAAACCAAAAAAAACAAAAAAAAACAAAACCAAAAAAAACCAAAAACAACCAAAACCAAAAAACCAAAAATACCAAAAACAACAATATTCCGGGACTCTCAGGAAATCCCTATGAGGCTTCTCCAAGAGCCCCGGAAAATTGTTGTTTTTGGTGTTTTTGTTTGTTTTGGTTTTGTTTTTGTTTTTGGTTTTTTTGGTTTTGGTATTTTTGGTTTTTTGGTTTTGGTATTTTGGCTTTTTGGTTCGCCTTCACGGTCACGAGGCAACAACTACGCATTTTTAAGTGTGATTATGCTAATTGTGCTTTTCAGAAATAGTATACAAGTGATCTTTCTAGTGCTTCAGAACTATTTGTTTCGTTATTATGTAAGTAGAGCCGCTAGTGTTTAGTGCATCTTTTGGTTGTACTCAAGTGTAGTAGGCCTTATTCAGCCATTACTTGGTGCTCTGGTAGCTCAATTCGCATGGATAATATTGGCCTGGTAAATGCGATTAATTATCTAGAAGCAGCATTTGCAATACTTGTCTTGAGAAAAGCATTTATTGCTTAGAATTGTTTGCTTAAAAAGTGACTCCTACTCGTCCAGGAATACCCCAAAACCCTATAATCCAAACTTTACCAGAGATTCTCCTGAAAAGCTTGCGCTTTTGGATGTTTTTATGTATTTGTGAATTTGCTTGTGTATGGCCTTCACTAAGTACTTTTCTAGGATTCTTGTGCATTTGTTAAGCCTGATTGCGCAAGTTGCGTTTTTCAAGCATAGTATATATGTGGTCTTTATTGAATACTTCAGACATCTTTGTTTCATCGTTATGTAAGTAGAACCGCTTCTATTTCCATCATTGTGCATCTTTCAGCTTGCTCATGGAAATTGTGCTTTTCAGACATAGTATATAAGTGGTCTTTAGTGAATACTTCAGCAATCTTTGTCTTCTTGTTATGTAGGTAGAACCGTTTCCATTTCCGCAAGTGTTTATTTCGTATTTGGTTGAGTATGGTCCTTTAAATAGTATTCACTTGAGTCAAATTCGGCTATTTGCTTAAGAATTCCTCTAGTAGTTAAATTCGCATAGAATGAATACTTCAAAATTTTGTTTCATGAATATGTAAACATAAGGTGTTTCTTTGACTTTGCAGATAGTACTTCAATAATACTTTGCCTGGTATAAACACAACTGTTTCAATGCATTAGTTGCTCAACAAAGCACTATTTGCACTTTAAACCACACTTTGCCATATTTTGGTTGAATATGGTGCTTCTTTCGTATTTTGGTTGAGTATGGTCCTGTCAAATTGGGCTATTTGCTTAATAATTACTCTAGTAGCTAAATTCGCATAAAATGATTATTTCAAGAAGAAAAACGATTCATGAATATATAAACATAAGGTATTTCAGTGGACTTTTCAGAGAGTATACTTTGCCTAGTACAAACACAATTGTATAAATACAGTATTTGCACTTTAAACGCACACTTTGCCATTTCTCGGTTGAAAATGGTGTTTATTTCGTATCTTGGTTGAGTATGCTCCTTTAGTATTCACTTGAGTCAAATTGGGCTCTTTGCTCAATAATTACTCTAGTAGCTAAATTCGCATAGAACCAAGAAAAATGTTTCACTATTTGATAAATACTTTGCCTCGTACAAACACAATTGTATATATAAATTAGCTGCTCAACAAAACATTAATTGCCCTTGAAACGCACAATTTGCATAGAAAAACACTGATCTAAGCATCTAAAAACAGCATTGTCCGCTTCAGATTCAAAATGTAGATTCTTCCAATGCTAGCTTATCGGGGTCTGTGAGGTGGGTGTCCCAGTAACTGTCCTTCATTACCCGGTGATTAACTACGCGACTTTTGGGCCTTCTTTGTTTTTTTTGTTAAAACGGCCTAACAAGGCCTAAAAAGGGTAGGTCGCTGGGGGAGGGGGGTAGCGACTTTTCACATTTTCCCTCATTGGGTTTAAGAGGACCATATTTAGGAGCATTTTTCAGAGGGTTTCAAGGGCCATTCGGGTTATGTGTTTCCGGCCAGTTAAGGGCTCAGGCTTTATAATGGTGTGCGGGTTCAGGGTTTTGGGTTCAGGTTTTTTTTCGGCTTAGGGTCGAGTTCGGGGTTTTGGGTTTTTGGTTGACTCTGGGGATCAAGAAGTTTGGGTTGTTAGTTGTTTTAGGTGGCCAGGTTATTGTTGCCAGCCATTTTTGTGTAATCACTATAGGGCCCATGTGGACCATACATGTAAGATCATGTAAGCCTGAATACTCAGTTTGGGTCCAAGTGGAAACTCGATGAGGCAGCCACGTGAGCCTCTCACCACGGAAACCCTAAACCCTAAACACTTAACCCTAAAACCCTAAAGACTCAACCCTAAACCCAAAGCTCTCAGCCGACCGGAAGATTTGGAATGTAAGGCTTGCGAGGTTCTAGGATTGTCTCTGTGGATGGCCTTACCCTAAACCCTAAACCCCGAACCCTGAACCCCTAAAAGCCCTAAACCATAAACCCTAAACCCCTAAACCCTAAACTCGAATCCCAAGAGGCTTTATTGTTGCAACATTCGCATACAATGTGCTTGGCTTTGGGCACACCCAGGTGTTCTGCCAGTCCTTTCAGGGTTTGGGGTATCAGGGCTTGCGAAACCCTATCCCGAAACCCTAAAACCTAAACCCTGAACCCTAAACCCTCATGTGCAATCTGCAAGAGAGAGACAGAGAGACCGAGACAGAGAGAGAGAGAGAGAACAGCACGGGAATCGGTGCATCCGAAGGGATCAGGATCGGTGAACAAAGACTAACCTGAGCTCAAGCTGGATTTCAGGTAGAAAAGTAGATGATCCGCGGTCACCGGGCACCATGGCGCCCAAAGCCAGTTCGAATTCCGAGCCATTTCCATGCACCTCTTGGTGCCATTCGAGCTCTAGCTCAACAGACCACAACTCTAGGCTATAACTAGGCAACGGACTGTGTCTGTTAAAAAATGAATATAGATTAACAAAACATATATATATATACATACACATGCATATGTGGGTTGTTAACCGCTGAAACCTAGCCTCCCACCCAGGTTTTAGGGTTTAGGGTTTAGGGTAAACGGGGAAGCTTGGATACTAAAGCCTACAGGGTCCCTGACAAGGTCCCTCCTTTGATCTCTTAAGACCCTGAGACCCTAGATCCTAAACCCTAAACCCTAAACCCTAAACCCTAAACCCTACAGCTGAGGTACTATGCTGTTGATCGCGCGGCCCCCGGACACTCAGAGCCGCTGGTTAACAGGAGTGGCCGGGGCTGGGTTTAGGGTTTAGGGTTTGGGGTTTCGGGTTTAGGGTACAGGGTTTAGGATTTAGGGTTTAGGATTTAGGGTTTAGGGTTTGTTGAGGGTCATTACCCGTTTTGGGCCTCCTTAAGCCTTTTTTGGGGGTTTGGGTTTCACGTACACTGTTGGGGGTTACTATTACAAGGATGGCCGTACTTTAGCCAGACTGGGGACATTTTGGGAAACCTAAATCTGTTTCTCACTGAGGTGAAAGTAGGCTGGACACTCTATTTCCTATAGTAGTCCTGCAGGGGAGCGGGCGGTGAAGTAGGGCATGTACTGCTAGTGTCCCTAAGTATTTGGGGTCTAGGGTCTAGGGTGTAGGGTGTAGGGTGTTTAAGGTTGAGGGCTGGTAGCAGGGCATATCGGGTTTTATTTGAGGGATGAGAGGGGTTTCGGGTCAAGGTTTTTGGTTGGTTTCTGGGTTCTCGGGCAACATGCCCAACAAAGCACTGAGTGTCCCTAAACCCTAAACCCTAAACCCAGCTTGAAAAAAGACAGGCGATCTGCCTTTCTGGACCCTTAGGTTGTTGGAGGCTTGCCACAACCCCTACAGTAAACTGTGAAGTCCACACTCCAAGTCATGTCTGTGAGGTCGGCAGCAAACGCGGCGAGACTACCATCAGGACATGCCGGTCATGACTTTTTGTGATCATAAGTTAGATGACCTTTTGTGTGGCTCACCCGAAACGCCCCAAACCCGAGACCCAGTACTGCTGTTGAGTCTTTCTTTGGTCTTTTGCGTTTACTTAGTAGCTGAGTAAGGTAATATTCAACCTCTCTGGGGTAGAAAGAGCCCTGCCCTCATTGAAAGGCTAACCCTTTTTTGGCAAAGGGTATTCAGCAACTAGGTTTAGGTGTCGAAGCCCTATGGGCCAGCAGACTTTTGGTTTCAACTCTAGCTTGGCAGCCCCAAACCCAGACCCTGCATTCTAAAGCTGAAGACCCTAAAGCCCTAAATCCTAAGCCCCTAAACCTAAACCCCCAAAGCCTAAGCCCCTACACCTAAGCCCTAAACCCTAAACCCTTCTCAAAAAACTCTGGACGCCTGTGGTTCTGGTGACGGCGCGTCAGGCAGGTGAGAGTGCCCAAAAGGGTCCACGTACCCATGTGGGGGCCTACAATAATAGGGGTACCTGAATGGGGTCCCCAAAAAAAGGAGATCCGACAATTTGGGGTTCGTTCAAGAGGCCCCCTATTTTTCGAAAGCCCCCCATGCACCTATATAGTATATGCCTGGGGCTTCCAGGGGTCACCATCCAGTAGCTCTAGGGTAGGAGACTGAGAAGTGCTTAAGTGCCGCAGGAGGCAACCCCCTCGCATCGGCGTCACGCCACCGAAGGGTCGGGCTCCCTGTTTCGGGGCTTGTACCTATAAGCCCTACACCCTAAGCCTTGAAACCTTAGCCCTAAACCCTAAACCCTAAACCCTAAACCCGATCCGAAACACTAAACGGTTGGGGCTTAAAAGGATAAGGTTTTGAACTCGGGACTGAAGAGACCCCGAACCAATGGCCGGGTAAACGCCCTCTTTTGGGTCTTCGCGGTTGCAGGGCTTTCGGGTTTTAGGGTTTTAGGGTTTTAGGGTTTTCGGGTTTATGTTTTGTTTTTTTGCGTTTTGGGTTTTAGGGTTTTGGGTTTTAGGGTTTCAGGTGTCTGGCGCTTTCTGCTTTCGGGTTTTTGGGACTCAGGGTTGTGGCTTCCAGGCTCAGTGGTGAAATGGTGCCCATTTTTCCTTTCCTCACAAGCAGGGACCGTAGTATTGCTGCAGCTTGTGCTTGGGGCCGGGGGGGGACGGGTTTAGGACACGTGGGTCTTCGGGCTTGAAGGTTTTAATATTCAGCGTGTTGTACGAGCTTGTGTGTTGCGTGCAGGTGTGACTCGAAAGCAACCCCCTTCCCCCCATTAAACGTCGAAGCAGGAGCCCTAACCGTATCCCCCACCTCCCGACGAAAAAGTGAGAGACAAACTCCAGAACCTGAGAAGATCTTTGACCCTAAACCTTAAACCCTAAACCCTACACCATAAACCCTCTTGGGGGTGAGGAGAGTGATGTTCCAATTGTTGGGGAGTTCACTGTACATCGACTCGGGGCCTGAGGGTTTAGGGTTAGGGTTTAGGGCCCAGGGTTTAGGGTTTAGGGTGTAGGCGTAGGGTCTAGGGTTTAGGGTATGGGGTTTGGGCTCTAGGGTGAACACCAGCACGAAGCCTCACGAAGTTTTGGGCTCAGGGGTGTGTTTTTTGTTTTTGTTTAAGGGTTGCTTTAGGGTGTTTTAGGGTTGTTTTAGGGTTTAGTGTTCAGAGTTTGTTTAGGGTTTTTTGGGGGAGTTTTCCGGGTTTCAGGGTGTTAGGGTGTTAGGCTTTAGGCTTTAGGGTGTTAGGAATTTGGAGATTTTTGTGTTTAAGGATTCAGGAATCTGTTCTGTCGGGCTTAGGGTCTTAGGAATTTTGGGAGTTTAGGGTTTAGGGCTTAGGGTTTAGGGTTTTGAAGACTCTAGGTTTTAAGGGTTTAGGGTTTTAGGAATTTGGGTGATTTTAGGGTATAGTGTTTTAGGATTGTTGCGGCCTTTTTGGGTTTAGGGGTGAGGGTGTAGGGTTTAGGGTTAAGGGCTTTGGGGGCGTTAATTTAGGATTGAGGGTTTAGGGTCGTGGCGAAGCACCGACACCACATACCTTGTGTTTTTTTGACTTGGGCGGGGGAGTCCTGTGTATATGGAAGCCTACTTTCATGAGTTTAGGGTTTAGGGCCGTTTAGGGTTTAGGGTTTAGGGTTTAGGGTTTAGTGTTTAGGATTCCCATTGGTTGTACCTGCGCTTAGGATTCATTTAGAATAGCCGGTTAGAGAATTTTGCCTTGGGGTTGCAAGTGCTTAGGGTTTAGGGTTTCGGGTTTGGGGTTAGGAGACCCGGCTTACTGATAATTCACCTGGGTTTCCTGTGATGACCGAACCCTACACGTCAAGCTGGAGCGTCGAAGCCCAATACCGTTCCTGCCACCGCAGCCGTTTGAGAAACGCACTGGAGGTGCGAGATCGGTTTGAGGCAGGGATTTCGGGTTTTCAGGGCCCTAACCCCAAAAGCCACAAACACCCAGAGCCATCTTTAGGTTTTAGGTTCGCTTAGGAGCCCCTTTTAACCGAAATGGGCACCCTGTTTATTCATCGGGTACTCTTGGCTCTACCCCTAAACCCTAAAGCCTAACAGGGGGAGCTCCAAAACCCCTTGCAACTGTGACTTCAGGATCCGAATACGTTCTATGAGGTCTTCCTGACCCCCCAAAGCGAGTGACAGTTCAGCCCTAAACCCGAAACCCGAAACCCTAAACCCTAAACCCTAAACCTCTAAACCCCTCACAACCCCTCACAACCCTAGCAACCCTGAACCCGGGCCTTTCTTTACCTTTAACCTGTCGAAGTGGGTATGCGTGTCTGAACGGAGTCTTGAGGTTATCCCCAAGCCCCCAACTCTAGCCCCAACGAACCGCAAGCTCGAAACCCAAACCCTGGAGCCCTTAAACCCCCAAACCCAACAAACCCCAAGTCCGAAACTCCAAGCCCTAAACCCTAAACCCTAAACCCTAAACCCTAAACCCTAAACCCCTGAACCGACTCACCAGGGTTGGCATGCTCCGAGCTTACCCAGCGTTGTTCGCCGCCTTCACTGGGGCCGCAGCAGCCGCGACCTGTTGGGCGACTGGGCCGTGTGGTTTAGGGTTTTGGGTTTAGGGTTTAGGGTTTAGGGTTTAGGGCTTGGCAGCCCAGTGGTAACCCTTTACATTTTTTTTTTTGGTTCCGGTTTCCCTTCTAAAATAACCAACCCAACAAGGGCACCCTTGTTGTCATGTGGCTCTTGGGCTGCCAAGCTCTCCTGGGTGGTCGGTGTACTTTGTCATAGTAGGGTAACATTTTACATCTCTAAGGGTACTTAAACCCAATAAGGCATAACATTAAAAAAATTGGTATTATCCCAACCATGAACTAGTGTAGGGTTTTGGGTTTAGGGTTCAGGGTTTGGTTTAATTTTTAGGGTTATAGGCTTTTGGGTGTCCGGGTTTTCCGGGGTCTTTAAGGTTTTAGTGTTTCAGGTGTTTTGGGGTTTTGGCGTTTTTGGTTTTAATTTAGGCGTTGTGGGAGGCACAAAAGGCCGTAAAGAGCTCGGTTTAGGGTGTAGGGCTGAAGGTTTAGGGTTTAGGGCTGAAGGTTCAGGGTTTAGGGCTAGGGGGTCTAGGGACCTCCGGAAAAAGAGGGCCAACCCTAAACCCTAAACCCTAAACCCTAAACCCTAAACCTCATGTCCCTCAACACTTCCTCAACCGACTCCTGCTTGGGAGACTGCAATCCGAAGGTCCTTGGGGGACCTGGGATCTGGCATCCCCCACACGCTCAAGCCCAATTAGGGTCATAGGGTTTAGGGATTAGGGTTTAGGGTTTAGGGTTTAGGGTTTAGGGTTTAGGGTTTAGGAGGTTTAGGGCTAAGCCGCAATTGTCCTCAAGCCTCTAAGGCCCTAAACCCCCAAAGGCCTTTGAAACCTCAAGTCGCTGCGTGTTGTCAATGGGGATTTTGGGTTTGGGGTCTTAGGGTTTGGGGTGGGATTTTGGGATAAGCGGGAATTAGGCGCACTATATTTCCCAATGGAACCTCCCTTGAAGGAGTAGTTAAGGCACCTAGTTCCCTTGTCCCTTGCAAAGAGCTACCAAGCAAATTTGCAAACTCCCGAACCCCTAAGGTTTCGCGAACATCAGGCTTGTTTGTTGTGTAAGATTGGGGGGGGTGGGGGGTGGGGTGCAGGGTTGCTTGGGGCTTAACCCTAAACCCTAAACCCTGAACCCCAAACCCAAAACCAAAACCCCAAACCTCAAACCCTAAACCCTAAACCCTAAACTCCAAACCCAAAACCCCAAACCCTAAACCCTAAACCCGAAACCCTACCGTGAGTTGGCAAACATGTGCCCCGGTTTTCGGGCCTCGGGTGCTCCCGAGGATGGTAATGGCGGCTTCGCTCAGGAGCTGGGAGAAGTTGCAACAGACACGATACACACCCAACCCTAAACCCCTTAAACCCTAAACCCTAAGCTTATCCATCCTACTGTAGGGTTTAGGAGGGGGGGAGGGGGGGGGGGGCGGTTAATCCTACTGAATCTTGGCATTTCGCCTTGCATCCTGATTCTACTCTAAACCCCAAACCTCAAACCTCAAACCCTAAACCATAGACCCGGGAGAAAGACGCTTTCGTGGTCTAGGGGGCCCCTAAGCCGACAGCAGGACAAGTGGCCTCACTGCCTGCAGATTGCCTCGGATATTCTGATGTGCCTTGGTTTAGGGTTTTCGGGCTTAGGGTTTAGGGTTTCGGGTTCAGGGTTCGGCCGCGGGCTAATTAGAGAAAAGCTGAGGGCACTGCGTCTTCTGGATTGGGGTAAGCACGAAATCAAGGGAGGATGCAGATTCTAAGTATAGGCCCCCTACGGTAACCCTGAACCCTGAACCCTGAACCCTAAGCCCTTAGCCCTAAGCCCTAAGCCCTAAGCCCCAAACCCTAAACCCTAAACCCTAATGGTATGCCCTGAACCCTAAACCCTAAACCCTAAACCCTAAACCCTAAGCCGGGGCTCAGGTACTTTGGCCCCGACTCGACCAACCAGTTCATGAAGTTGGGCCTCTTCGTCGAGGCTTGGGGCGTTCAGGGGGATGTATGGGTTTAGGGTTTAGGGTTTGGTCAAGGGATGAAGACTCGTACTCCTAAGGTCTCCCTTAAAATGCGCCTAAGATGGCTCTTATCCTACCTCAGGAATCTTGGAAAAGGGGTCCCCAAAAGCAAGGACGCAAGGGTTCCACCCTTGATTTCAAGTGACCCTTAGTGGTCTTTCAAAAAACATAATTTTAACTAATTTTGCTGTCTTGGGATCAGAAGGTTACAGCGCAGAAGGTCTACTACTGGCTCCAGAAATTGAGAATCACCGGTTGTTATTCCTCCCATAAATCCCATGAACCCTGCATAGAGTCTATATACTTCGTCCGAAACTACTCGCAATATCCATTGTAAATAGGCCCCGAGGCGTGTCCATCCCTAAGCATCCTGTTCCTAATTCGATTCCCCGAACCATCTACTAGGACCCAGAGTAGGCCCCATATTCTCCTTTTGTCAGGGTTTAGGTTCCCTTGGAAGCCCTTTGAAACCAAAAAGGGACACCGTTTTTAATTCCTAGGAATTGTTATTCTTGGGTCTGGTCTATGGGCTCTGAAAACCAATATAAGGGCACCCTAAACCCTAAACCCTAAACCCTAAACCCTAAACCCTAAACCCTAAACCCTAAACCCTAAACCCTAAACCCTTTTTATGGATCCCTCTTTGGTCCCATGACCAGAACCATGCCGGCTGGAGCGCACTGGCTCTGGGCGGCAATGGCGGAATGAGAGGCGCCCAACAGCTGCCCGACTGGGGGGTTTAGGGTTTAGGGTTTAGGGTTTAGGGTTTAGGGTTTAGGGTTAGGGTTTAGGGCATCATGGGATTCTACCTTGGACCCCTAAATTTGCACCCTTGGCTTTGGGGAGCCCTTTTTCAAGCTCCTCTAAGAGGTTTATCAGGTTCCATCTGTGAGTAGTGTGTGTGTGTGTGCTTGCGTGACATATGTGTATATGCCCCAGCCGACGAGTAAGGGGGTTTAGGGATTTTGGCTTCAATGCTTTTGGCGCTTTGGGGGTGGGGGGGGGAGCCTTTTGGCGCTTTCGGGGTTTTGCTGGCTTCGTAGTAGCTGAATGAGTACACCGTACACTTTTTCGGGATTCTAGCCCAAATTTGGGGTCCTTATAACTCTTCATACAGCTAAGGGGTAAGGCTTCCTGGCAAACCCTTAAAGCCCTTCACAGCAACCCGAAGCCTCAACAAAAACCCCAAAGCTTTTCAACCTCCTCCAAGCACCCCCCAGCCTTAGTTGCTGAGTTCATAAGCCCCCCCCGAAAAGTGTACACATTCAGTTCTATAGGGGATGATCGTATCTATTTTTCGTAAAGGGGAAAACTCCTTGTACTCGGCTTTTCAAAGGCGAGCAGCATTCCGCGCAAAACCCTCGGAGCCCCCCAAGCCCTAACCCCTAAACCCCGAAACCCCAAAACCCCACAACCCCGAAACCCCAAAACCCCAAACACTAAGCCCCCCCCCCCCCCTATTCTCACGTAAACCCTAAACCCAAACCCGAAACCCTAGCCCAAAACCCTAAACCCTAAACCCTAAACCCTAACCCGGAAGCTTTTTTTCCCCCAGCTTACCGGGTGAACCCTGAATCCTAGGCCCTAAGCCCAAAGGTATGTTGGGCTGTGGCGAGAAAGACGTCCCTAGACCCTACTAGGGTTTAGGCGCCCTAAACCCTAAACCCTACACACTAATTCCGAAACCCTAAACCCTAAACCCCAAACCCTAAACCCTAAACCCCAAACCCTAAACCCTAAACCCCAAACCCCAAACCCCAAACCCTAAACCCCAAACCCTAAACCCTAAACCCTAGAAATCAGACGGCGGCCCAAGGTTCGTTGTGAGGAAGGAGGGCGGCCAGTTCGTCGCGGAAGAGCGCCTTCCGGCAGGAACTCTAGGTGGGTTTAGGGTTTAGGGTTTAGGGGTTTAGGGTTTAGGGTTTAGGGGTTTAGGGGTTTAGGGGTTTAGGGTTTAGGGTTTAGGTGTTTAGGGTTCAGGGTTTAGGGTTTCGGAATTAGGGTAGGGTTTAGGGCCGTTGGGGGCTTAGGCTACGGGGTTTCGGGCTTAATAAGGGCTAGGGGCTCAGCGCTAAGGGCTGATGCTTAGGGTTTATCAGTGTTTTGGGTGCAGGTGCCCTCCTAACGCAGTAGCGTTCCTTGAGCCCTCGTTGCTACTGAGACCCTCGGTATCTGGGCATTTACGGATCGTCCCTGGTGGGTCGAGGTTTAGGGTTTAGATTTAGGGTTTCGGTTTAATCAGGGGTTTAGGGTTTAGATTTGGGGTTTCGGTCTAATTAGGGTGCTGCTGTGGCACCCAAACCTTACCTTACATATCCCGAACCCCGCACTGTTCAAGCCCTAGTTGTGCCAAGATCGTCCCCTTGAGGCCGAAGCACCACTTTCTTTGTGAATTTGTAAATGGATGCTTTGGGCAAGTAAGGTTTGAGGGTTAGGGCTTAGGGTTGAGGTTTTAGGATTTAGGGGTCTGGGCCAGAAAAACTGTTCGACGGGTCTGGGAGAAGAACCCTCGGCTGCGGGCATTCTCCTCGTTTGCGTCGAAGAATGTGAAGTGCCTGGGGTTTAGGGTTTAGGGCTTAGGGAAATTGGAGGTTCCGAGACAGCTTCCCCGAAAGACTCGAATACCCTTAACACCCTTAACTGCCCCAAGCCTTTAATCTTAAAGGGAACGTGCAAGGGGTATTGGAGACTGGCCCTTTCTCGACTCAGGTTCCAGTCGTTTGAGCAACGTTGCTTACCATATACCCAAGAGAAAAACCTACATACTCGCGCCGTTGAAAGGATTTAGAATTTGCCACTTCACGTGTTGCAGGTTTACCAAGGTGAAGTGTCTTCCATCTGGCGGGGCAGTTGCCTTCTTTTTTTGGTGGAGGGTCTCGTGAGCTCAGGTTCAAGCAGGGCTTAGGGATTCTGGGTTGTTTAGGAATGTAGCCCTAAACCCTAAACCCTAAACCCTAAACCCTAATCGACCTACGGCGGTTGCCGTGGTTGGCATACCTTGGGAGTGACAGCATCAAAGCACCCGAGGAGCCTTCGGCCATAGGCACGGGCCCGGGCCTCGATCCTGTCCTCTTCGAGGGAGGGGTCGGCTGTGAATCTGCCCGAGGTCCCGATCCGACGGCTGTAAACCCTAACCCTAAACCCTAAACCCCTAAACCCCTAAACCCCTAAACCCTAAACCCTAACCCTAATCCCTAAACCCTAAACCCCTAAACCCCTAAAACCCTAAAACCCTAAAACCCAAAACCCTAAACCCTGGCTATGCGGCCCTAGAGCGGAGTGCTGGTCCTGGTCAGCAGTTCCTACTGCGAAGGATGTGGCCCGGGCGTGTACAGGCACAGAGCCTTTCGCGATCTCACTAAATGGTGCCAGGCGCCGTTCTCACTGAGAGTCTCCGACCCTAGACCCTAGACCCTAAACCCTAAAACCTAAACCCTAAACCCTAAACCCTAAACCCTAAACCCAAACTCTGAGCCGAAAGATGACTAGGCTTCTCCACGGACTACACCACCCCGGAGCTGCAGCCTTCACAGGCTGCTGCTGGATGGCTCCGACATGTTTAGGGTTTAGGGCTAAGGGCTAAGGGTTTAGGGTTTAGGGTTTAGGGTTTAGGGTTTAGAGTTTAGGGTTTAGGGTTAATGGCTTAAGGGTTCGGAAGGGTTTTTGGGCGTTGAGGGAGACCAAAAACTGGTGGCCAGGAATGGGCTTCCGGGAATGGGCTTCCGAGTGAAGGAATCCATTGTCGGGTTGATTAGGTTGATGAGGTTCAGGGTTTTTGGTGCAGGGTGAGGTTTAGGGCGCTAGTTAACCCTATCCTGCCTAAGCCCTGAACACCGAAACCCTAAACCCTAAACCCCAAACCCTAGACCCCCCAAAATCCTGCAGGAAGTCACCCTCATCTTCGCCAGCGAGGTGGGTGGCAACATTGCCTGGGGCGTGCTGCTGCTCCGCCGCATCGTTTACATCCTCAGACCCCCGAAGCTCCGTAAGGGTTTAGGGTGTAGGGTTTAGGTGTTAGGGTTTAGGGTTAGGGTTTAGGGTTTCGGGCTTAGGGTAGCGATTTTGTGTTGGTTCAGTTCAAGAAGCAGATAATAGGGCACCCTAAAACCTAAACCCTAAACCCTAAACCCTAAACCCTAAACCCATGTCGGTAAGGGGTGCTGCCCCTCCCCCCCAAGAAAAAGAAAAGCCGTCAGAGTACATGCTGTTTATGCACCTTGGGGAGGTCATGCTGCATGCACTTTCGGGGTTTAGGGTTCAGGGTTTAGGGTTTAGGGTTTAGGGTTTAGGGTTTAGGGTTTAGGGTTTAGGGGGCTCGGTTGAGCTGAGCATGTCGTACCCTCCGACATGGCCCGCGTGTTCTGTCTCCACTACGTCCTCCGCCACCGCAAAGAGTCCAACATTTTGAGGGCTTCGGGTACAGGGTTTGGGGTCTGGGTTTAGGGTTTAGGGTTTAGGGCTAGGGTTTAGGGTTTAGGGTTTAGGGTTTAGGGTTTAGGGTTTAGGGTTTAGGGTTCAGGGTTCAGGGTTCAGGGTTTAGGGTTTAGGGTTTAGGGTTTAGGGTTTAGGGTTTAGGGTTTAGGGTTTAGGGTTTAGGGTTAGGGCCGTGCCTGCGGCCCAGGATGCCCATGACGGCCTGCAGTGGAGGAACGAGGCGCCATTCCTGACATGCTCAATGGGCTTGAGGATGTGTTAGGGTTTAGGGTTTAGGGTTTAGGGTTCAGGGTTCAGGGTTCAGGGTTTAGGTTTCGGGTTTAGGGTTTATAGGGTGTAGGGTTCAGGTTTTAGGTTTCTGTAGCAAAACGGATCATGAGCACCTTTCACGTTCTGCCGTTGGATCGTGCACTGGTGCTGCAGAGAATAGGCAACATCTCATCCCACTCCCCTGAACCCTAGGCCCTAAAAACCTGAACCCTAACCCCCGAACCCTGGTCCAGAAGCAAAGCTCATAGAGCTGCACCTTGCCCCAAATTCCGAAGGTCTTCCCGCACGATACCCCAAGATCACCAAAACAACCCCAAAAGCGCCAAAACTTGCGCCCAGAACCTGAGCCCCCAAAAATCCC